>JAQIXX010002961.1:0-21757 GCA_034700605.1 Willowsia nigromaculata
TTTCTCTCTGAAGTATATTACAAGTCATGGTACAATCTATTTGGCTTAAAGCTAGAGATACACACAGTGTAAATGTGTATTTTGGTGTAGTTTGTGGTACAATCGTAGTGTAGAATGCCTATGCAGTAGCATAGTAGTGACATATCCGTCACATAATTAATAATGTGCGAAATTCGAACGAAACAAAAAATATTCGATAGTTCTTACAAAACCCTCAACATCGGATATTTACCTCAAATTGTCTAGTACCTGGCACATCTAACAATAGTTTCATGAAACAGGATAATTGTTCCTAAAAAGTGTATTTAATCTTAAATATCAATACACCATACTTTTATAATTTTTAATACAGTACAGCAACCAGACTGGTGAGAATGTTTTCAACAAATACTGAGCTCCCTTAAAATGTTTCTTAAAGACCATTTACTTACTTGCTTCTTGATTGCTTTTAAAGTAATCAAAGTATTCGGAATTTTCTCATTCAGTTGGGATTCACTTAACAAAAAATTTATCATATTGAAACCCAACTTTCTGTTTGATTTCCGTTATATTCTTGTGATACTTTTACTATATTTCAGTGTAGTCACCTGTCAAGTTGTCTTCGTTTTTAGTAAAATCACGGTGGCAGTAAAATTACAATGCTTATTTTTCTACATTGTTCTCGTTACAATGATTTATTCAGAATGGTTATTGTTGTCAAAGCCTAACCAAGTCGTTAATCTCTTGAATCATGCTATTTCCTTCGAGAAGAACTATTTATTAGGTGAGTATCCAAGTTAAAAATGTATATAAATCTGTGTGCCAATTTCATAGTTGTCTTTTATTCCTTTGTATTGATCATTTCTTGTTCAAATCTAGAAAACGGAGAACGAGATTCAAAGCAACAAAGCATAATGAATGATATTTTGGTAAAGTTAGCATTAATTTTGGGAGCATTTTCAGTCGTCGTCGTTGTTCCAGCATACACACTTGGAATATATATGGTTCCATGTTTACCAGTTAATTTTGGTTATTTTGTGTTTGCACAATGCCAAGAAAGCCCAGTAATGATTTTGGACCTGATCATCAAAGCGGTGTGTGTCATGGTTTCTGCATTTTGTGTAGCAATCACATTTACGGCTTTTGTCGTTGAGTTTCAGATCTCAATTCTCATGGCACACTGTTTACGAAACTATTTGAAAATATTTTAGAGGTGCTTATCAAAGTTATACCAACATTTATTTTAAATAGGATGATTAAAACATCATTTATATAACATTTTTCTCATCCACTAATTTACAGACGTATCCATGCATTAAGTATTTGTGGAAATACTAACATTCGAAATACCCGCATGTATACTTTCACCACCTTGATTCGAGCAATCGACATTTTGGTCACTGAGTTTAACAGCTTTCACAAGGTTTCAGCTATTGCCAGAATATTTGCAATGATCGGAATGTTCACTATTTCGATGTTTGCTGTTATTAGACTTTTCTCGGTTCTACTCATACAACAGATACTTGTGTTTGCAATGGCAGCAATCGACAGCTTTATTGGAATCATGTATTGTTACGGAGTGATGGCAAGCGTATATTCCAGCTCCATGTCAGTGAAGAAAAGTGGAAAAGCAATGATCAAGCTTCAGCAAAACGTGTGCTTTCGTCGTCATTACGATTCCTGGAAACCAATGAAGGTGATGCTTGGAGGAAATAATTTCATAGATCAACTTACACCTCTGATTATGATCAGCTTTTGCTTCAACCAACTTGTCAACTTACTCTTACTTTAAGAATCTGTAAGTGTAAGGATATGTACATATATACGGATTATAAAAAGGACAGTCACATATTTGTAATTTGGTCCTGCTGTTGGGTATTCGGAAGCTACTGCTAAAACACAGTGTTAAATTAATTACAAAGGCATACTTATGACTAGGGAAAAAACTAACTTTTGCTGAAGCAGACATTATTTTAAGTCTAACTGGTCATGTATTTGCTAAATCATACTATTGGTTGCATATATGTAACTATTCGTTTAGAAATTCACAATAAAAATTCTCTCACCACTCAATACCATGTTTTTGTTATCTTAAATCTGCCACGAGCACTATTATTTTGTCAAATGTTTGACCACCGACTAGCTTCCTTTGTTGTTGGATAAATTACTTTGCGAAATATTCCACTACTAACTAGAAGGCACATTCAAAATCGCCATGTAAATGTCATGAAAAACTTATAATTGTGGTGTAACAGTTACTGCTGTCGAGGCTTTTAAGTTGTAACTTGTGTGTACGATTAATGTCAAATGGCATGCCATGATCCAATTTTTCACATCCAACATGATACAATGTATCCCTAAAAATATATGTATGGGTTTTATTTGTATCTATATATTTCACGGCTTTCTAAAACTCACTAACATTTGCGACAAGGCGCTTACTTGAAACTGAATATCAACATGGAACAGGAAAATATACTTTTATAAGCGCGTTTTAGTTCCTAAAGGAAAGACATACCTAATGTAACTCTGAAAAACCACATAACCAATTAGTAACGTACCTAATACAAGCAATAATAATTCAGCAATTCCAGCATACAAATTACTAGGAAATGTAATTCTACTTAAATTGATGTATATATGTACAACAGGAAAGAAACTAAAGGTGCATGATTTCCACTACTATTAATTTAGTTTGATATACAACAAAATGATAACAAATATGGGCCGACGGCTTTTGTAAATTATCAAACCCAACGACCAACAATTAGTTATAGTTTACCATTTTCTGATGCCTCGAAACATTTAAACCAATTTTCCTTACATGCATGACCCGAATATATAAGTTAATGATCAACAAACAAAGAGAAAAATCTAGCAAAGAAAAAATAACGTAATCAATTCATATTTTTCCCCATGTCAATAGATACGTACTCAAATTTTGCCCTAAAACTTCAGCAACATTACAATCAGTACATAAGGCACTCCTACATACTAAAAACTAAAAATGCTTTTACAAGAAAATTTACTGGAATTTTTCTTGTTTGGATTTAGAACGGTCAAAAGATTTGGAAGTTTTGCTATAGATTGGGATCCTTTTGAGCACAAATTCATACTACATTCTAAAGCACTCTTCAAATACAAGTGTTTATTGTCTGTATATTTTGGTGTTGTTACTTTTCAACTTATTTTTGCCATCCGGCACATCCCGATAGCAGATCAATTGCAATGTGCCTTCTTTTACATTACTTCATTTACAATGATTTATGCTGAATGGATTATGTTGACTAGGCCCTGTCAGTTGATTAGTATTTGTAATAATGCTATCAAGCTGGAACAGGATTACTTGACACGTACTACTTATACTTTCTTTATTTCAAACCATTTTGCACTAATTTTTTTCTTTCAACTGAATATTCTAAACTTGTTCATAGGATTCAGAAACATGGAAGAGGAGGGATTAAACAGAAAATCCGCTTCTGGAATCAGCATTTTCTTTGTCAAACTTTGTATTTTGGTTGCACCTTCTTCAGTCATCGTTGTTTTACCAGCATATACTCTTGGTGTGTTGATGGCCCCCTGTCTACCAGTCAACTTTGGATACTTTCTCCTTCATGAATGTCAAGAAAAAAACTTTGAATTTCATGCTGTATTTCCGGATTTTATTACTAAGGTTGTCATCGTTTCATTTTCTGGATTTTGTGTAGCTCTAATATTTACCAGCTTCATTGCGGAGTTTCAGTTTTCCTTTATCATCTCCCATTCTTTGAGAGAATATTTAAGAGAATTCGAAAGGTAACAATAGTAATTTTTATATCTGTATGTTTTACTTGTTTATCGCTTGATGACTCAAATTGTTTATTCATGTATTGTAGAAATCTGCGTATATTGAATCGGGAATCTGTAAAAACATCACGAGTATATAAACTGGCCATCATCTATCGAGCTATTCACTTATTGACAGCAAGATTTAATATGTTTCATCAAAAACACACATCCGTTATTAAAACATTTGCCTTGATAGCGTTTTTCACAATTTCATTGTTTGCTCTAATCCGCCTTTCATCAGCTCTGCTTTTGCAACAGCAACTTCTATTTGGAGCGGCAACGTTTGATGCTACCGTTGGAATCACGTATTGTTATGGAGTCATGGCAAGTGTATACTCGAGCTCAGTGTCTGTCAATCAAACTGGAAAAGAAATGATCCATTTGCAGCGAATTTCATGGTTTCGGCGACATTTTAGATCTTGGAGGATTCTGAATGTGAAGCTTGGATCAGGAAACTTTATTGACCAATTTACACCTCTAATGATGATAAGTTTTTGTTTAAACCAACTCGTCAGTTTACTTATAATTAAACAGTAAATTTTAAGCGTTATAATGAAACATAATGAGTAAAACATACAATTTAAATTAAGCCACCTAGTTTGATATCTACATTTTACAAAAAGTTTCACTTTCCGGAGCAGGAGTTCTAAATTATATATGAAAAATACATTTGTCTTATATTTATCCTAATCGCCTTCTCCTATTTTTATTTGCCGAATGTTGTTGATTAACAAACTCATTACATTGTTTGTGCTGGATGTAAAGGTCACAGAGTTTAATTCTCGTACTTTTAAGTCGCTACCACAGATAAATAAAGCTCTTCCTTAAATTAATATCATGCAGACTTATACAGCATTTATATGCTCTAAATACAAATGCATAGTGAAGTTACAAAATTTATACTTATTACTAGCTACTTACGCGATTGATGTGAATAAAATATTTTTACCTCCCATTCAGATATGTTTTAGTAAAATGCATGTATTATTTACTCAATTTAATTACTTAGACAGACTATTTTTCGATATGAGAATAGCCTCGGCATACAATTAACTTGCTACCTTTAACCTTTGTAGGTTTTTAGTGTGGTTTGACACATACAAACACAATGCATTCCAAGCATCCATTGGATAACGATTACGTAGAAAGCTTTAAAGTTCACCTACTGTTAGGCTCTACCCTAATAAAAGAAACCCGACGAGTTGTTTAGTCCTCATGGGGGATAAATCTTATTTTGGATCAAACTAAAAATCACAAAATCTCCGTAAAAGCACGCAATTTCCTATTACGTCTGGAGTTATTATAAGTGTAAGTTTCTTGAGCTTTTGAGATTCTTGTTTCTAATCAAGCATTATGTGATAAAGTAATTTCAATATTTGTGTACTTTAGATTCTTTCAATCAACGATTGTGACATTCTTTATAATCTGCGTTAAGATGCGTTCTGGTAGTTGTTGCAACTTAAAGCAGAAGTTTTCTTTGAACACAAGGTAATTGTAATTAATTATAATATGTAATTGGTCATATGCTACATTACAATAAAACTGATTTCTTATCAGTTAAACTACATATTTGCGATTATATTTGCATTCCATTTCACTGAATATGAAGAATTTTGAGATGAAACATTTTGGAAACAAATACGTGAATTCTTATTTCTATGACATTAATAATATAAAAGTGACAAACAAAAAACCAAATCAGTTAAAACATTGCCTTTAAGTGGAGCACTATGCTTACGCACAGGTGTCAGAAAGTTAGTACAAATTATTTGGTTTTATTAGCATTTAGAAAAACTAGTCGAATATGGCTTTTAACAACTCGTAAAAGGTTTATCTCAATTGATTCATCGAATGCTCGTAATTCTTATCATATTTCGAGTGTACATGTCTCATTCTTAGTTTTTTAAAGTCACACCCCAAACTCTTCTTGAAATAGCAGTAATTATGACAAAAATAAACCAAACCGCTACTATAATCAGAAAGTAGCGCATTCCTCTCCAAAGTAGACTTTCCTCTGCTTTTTTTATTTCTACAGCAGGAATACGTGTATTTGAAGAATTGAGACTCGAGGACGAGGAACATGACTCGGATCTTTTTCTGGGTCGACATTGTTCTTCCTCTGTTAATTGCACAGGTAGCAAGCTCTCAATATTTCTAAATTTGAAAACACAATTTGCTTAAATGTTTCCTTGACCCTTCAAATTATTGATTTTAGATGAACATTTACTCACTTACGTTTTAATATATTTCGCTAATTGCTCCATTGCAATGTGCATATGATGTTTTTCTGCGACCCGGAAAAGCTCCAACATATTGTGAGGCTTACAAAACTTAATCATAGCTCTGTCAAGTAGCTTCATTAACCCAGTTAGCTCAAGTGTTGCTGCCCCATTAGTAACAGCTTCCAAATGCTTCCCAGTTTCCAGTAATAGCTCATCTGTGTACATCCAGTGTAAAATGGAAACAAGAGGTTTAGCATCCACTGGCACTTCTAGAGTTCCATCAAACCCAGGTTTTGAGCATTCTTTCTCAAGACGAGATTTTAAGACAGGACTTCGTGCTTTAAAATAATTATTTGAAAAAGTGCTCATTAATAATTTTGGATTGTGGTAAAGAATATATTAATGTTTGGTTCTATCTTTTACCTGCAAGAATAACCTTGTGTGCACTTATTAGCATGTTGTCCTTAGTCCTGAGCTTTAAATCAGAGAAATTGTTCTCATCCAAATATACCTGCTTTAAACCCCGCAGGAAAGTTTCGCTTTCGGAACTATCCATGGTCCATAATTCTGGAAACTTTGGTGTTTCTAAGTTTCAAGTCTCTAAACCATAGCTGTTTTCATGAGAAATATTTTTACTACGCCCACTAACGCCTTCTCTAGAGCTAAGGCTGATGCAAACTATGCCCTTCACATGTTATTTGAAATAACTTTCTAACTATGTGGATTACATAATGACAGTGAAAACAATGTAGTCATATGATACTCGTTTATCAATAAGCTCATATCTCAGTAGCAAAATATAACATGATAACACAAATCTGCTCAATATTTACAGCATGTTATTTTGTATGCGAGTTGGAACCATGACCCGTAAAATCCATATTATGCCTGTGCAAACAAAACGAAATAGGACACGTGCATGTTATTAAACACAAGGTTCAACGCTTTGTTGTAAGTTGTAGAGTGATTCCCTCCCACTTCTGGACTTAGACTACTCAGACAACCTTGATTCATGTCACGTCCACCTGCACGTGATAGTATTATGATCCGATTAGGTATATCGATGTAATCAGTAATCATGCAGTGTGGTTTGCTGCTTTATTTTTTAGTCTCGGTCTGATGTAACATTAAAAAATAATAATAACATTGTTGATCCCATGATAATTTCATGTGATGATAAAAAATTAACGTTTTTGTATTGAAAAACGCTGATGTTGAAATTGATAAATTGCGCACGTAAAACTAAAATCATACTGTGGTAGGTTGGGTATTAAAATATGATAGCTTTTGTACTGGTGATTGGCCAATGAATCGTTTACTACTTTACATTATCACTTTTATTTGTTAGTTGAAAATCATTCATTAAATTAGACTGTTGTTAAAACATTTAATTTGACTGAACTCAATGAAGCCTTTTACAACCCTTTTATAAGCGTGTGAAGGCTTCAGCTATGATAATGCTTTAAATTAAAATGGTATACAAACTTCAAAACCAGATTTTATTGGAAATTACATTATTAGCGTTATTCATACATGATAAGTTTGATAACTGTCTAGTCTAGTCTAAAAGTTCAACAATCGGCTCTGCAGAGATTCTCTTTACTTGCGGATTCCCAGCAAGTTCCTGAGCAATGGTAGGGGTGCCTCTCCGAACAATCATTTTGTTTGTTGGAAGATACTGTTTGAACTCCACGTTTCTCTCTTGTAGTAACCTGACAGCTCCTTCTTGAGACGCTGCTCCGATTCCTGATAAGCCATGAATTATCGCTGTATTTCTTTGCCCTCGGTCGGTGACATCAGGAGGAATTGATTGAGTTACTCGTTCAAGGACTGCATCGTAGTCATCCTCTCCAAATGTCACGAGAAGGTTCACAATTTCTCCGCTTACCAAGCGAGTCCAGAGGTCGGGATCTATTTTGGGAGAGGGAGGAGCAGAAACAGCTTGACAGTTCATGATGATGGATACTAAATAAAACGAAAGGAAGAAAACTGAAAACATTTTAGAAATGATTTCTTCTGTCTTCACACGAAAATATTTATTGAAGCTCTAAACCTACCGATATGTAATTTTTATTTTAATGACAATAGCAACCCTCGTGACAACCTCAATTCATGAATACAGAATAAGACAATTTGGTCGTATTGAATTCATTTTCATGGGCTGTAACACAAGCTATGAATCGATGAAATTACAATGAATCACGAGGTCCGAGGTGTAAAGTACTATGAGTCATTCATTAGTCATGTCATAAATAAACCTAATTCATAATTGCTTAATTGTCTGAAGAACAATAGGAACGAACGACCATTAAAATCTGGTGGTTATATAATGCAAAACTTCAGATTGAGAAGTAAAGTTGAAATTACAGCTCCAAATTAGTAGACTTTATTTTTTAAATTAATTTTTAGCGATGAAGAAACAATTCACTATTTTGGAGAGACGACTCACTTCTAATTTTTCATTTTGTTCATAGTTACTTATTTGCTTACTCATATTTTATTCTATTTTGGTATTTCATGTTTCAGTTTCCGGCTTATTTATCTGCATTGAAACATTATGGAATCTCTTCTGTCCTGCTTTGATTTTCCTTGAATCTGAGATAAATGTTCCTCCTCATTGTGTCATTGCAACTGCATATTCCCTTGAGTTATCCAACGGTCAATGCTCGCCATTATAACTAAAATTATGTGATTTACGATTTATTTTGACTGTTTGTCGTTACTTTGTAATAAATACATCCTATGATCAAAACATTTCCTATTTTCATTATTTAGCGAGAAAATTAAACGCAATTGTGTGTCACATATATTAATTTTAATACTAATCAATGGTGCGTATAGACGCAAATCGATTGTATTGACTTTTTTGAGTCCAATCATTTCCAGTTCCAGTACCATATCAAGCCACCATTATCGTTAATAATTCATAATAACACTATATTTTTAATATGCACTTCGTTGTTCTCTTAGCGTAGCTTTTTTCTTAGGTTTTCCTGATGTGACGCTCCATGAATTTCATCAAATTCATCGTATGAAATAAAAACTTATATTGATAATGCGTATCTAAAACGGAACGGAAAGGGAATATGCTGTAAGCATATGCCTTTTTATCGAAATAAAACGTTATGTCCCCAAAAAAATCATTCAATTCTATTATCTTCCCATTAATTTGGTTTAGTATCTTCCAGTCTAGGCAACACTTTTTGTTTTAAATGAAGTTACGGGCTCATCATTAGCGTGAAGGGATATTGCTTCCGGTCTCCTGTTTCGATATAATGTGTGAACTAAAATTAGAGCATTTGTCATTCATTCCATCGTTGAAAAGCAGGAACAGATTACTTAAAAATTTTGATAAAGACACTGTTCAGGACTATATATGGTTCAGCCTAATGCAATTTGCTCAACCATTTGATTTCCAATTTACAAATAAAATAGTCACTGGCAATTACCCTTCCTATCCCTTCTTGCGTTTTTACCTTTTAACGTTTCTGAGCAAATAAAACAATATGACTAAAGTGTTGATTGTACTTTTCTTAGCAGCTTTGCTGAATCAATCAGCAAATGCCTGCTTTGGAGGTGGAGGTTTCTCTGTAGGGATTTCCACCAGCGGTGGACCTTTCGTGGGTACGGAACTTTATAATGCGTAATTATAACATAACAGGTTTGAGAAATCATTAGAAAAATTAATTATGGAGTTTCTTTTTACTTAAAAGGCATCCATGATGGATACGGTAGGTCATCAACAATAGACCGCGATAGCATCCGACGACAGTATGACGGTCCGCCACCTCCAACCTTTTATTCAGCAAAGGATTTGACGACAAGTGATGACGGTATAGAGTTCATAAAAGAAAGAGAGGGCTTTGAGGAAACAGTGTACCCTGACCACGTGCGGGTATGATAAGTGATGATTACTTTCATTTTTGAATGGTTATATTTTTCGAATGAATGGTTTTAATGCTTCTTCCTACCTCTTATCTACAGAGGCAGCCAACTGTGGGATATGGGACAAACTGCAAATCCAATCCGCAAATTTGTCAAGAAATGATTCCAGAGTCAGGTATAGTGGACAGAAACCTTGCCGAGCAAATGATGAAAAGGGAGCTACAGTTTGTGGAACGCATCATCAAAAATAATGTGAAGGTGCCGATAACCCAGAACCAGTATGACGCCCTCGCCTCCTTCATTTATCAAGCAGGAGCCGGAAACTTCCAAACGTCGACTCTTTTGCGGAAGCTAAATGAAGGGGATACACAAGCAGCAGCAGAAGCATTTAAGCTGTTTAACAAGTTAACCGACCCAGACACTGGAGAGAAAAAGCCGAGCAAAGGGTTGAATAATAGGAGGCAACTGGAGGTTGACCTCTTTTGTAAAGGTGGTGAGTGCGATCCTACCAAGGGAAAGCCTGCTGAGTAACAATTAGGTTGGAACTTTCTTGATTGCAATTTATGGATGTAAGAAAGCAGTTAATTAGCTTGAAATTTCCTTATTACCCTATTCAATGAATTACATGCTGCATGCAACTTCCGAAAAGTGCGCAGTAACATATGTACACAGTTTTCACTTTTTTGCACAAATAAATTCTAATTTCAAACTTTTTCATCTAATAAGCAAAAATAAATAGCACCAATCCAATTCATTTCCCTACTAGTAGTGCTTTTATTATACATATACTCAAACATGATCACTAAGAAAGGAAATAGACCATTTTGGAATGTTCAAAACATTCAGAAAACACTCATTTTTAAATCATACAATTCATTCATCATTTTAAAAATCAATGAACTTCAGTAGTAGCTTATTTCTGCGAATTATCATACTTTCTCATCTTACCCCAAGATCATCCCGTTTTTGAAGAAAGTGTAGCAGTAGCAGCAGTAAATGTATGCCATACACATAACATAAACATCAAACAACCGAGCTTAAATGCAGCCAATAGTCCATTTCAAAACTACTGCTGGTGTCCTAATTAAAGGTAAATGAGTTTAGCTGTAGAAACAATTAGTAAGAAGATTGTATTTGTTTTCAACTTTACATGAGTTTCATGGAACATCTTGGCTTCATTTTTCATGTATGTAAAAATGTCAAACCAGTCAATAAACGTTCCATCCAACTTTCATCTTTCATTTAGCTTCAGCCCGACACACGAGGAACGCAGGCGAGCACATGTACAACAAAGGATTTACTTGTCTTTGTCTTTAGGAGGACGCTAAGAAATGATGGATCCACATGAATTTTTTCGTTTTGCTGTAGCTCCTCCTCCTTTCGAGATTTCTTCGTTCTTGTTCTTATGCTTATGCTGCTTACAATCTTGTTAGCAGCAACAGGTGCACTACAAGACCTCAAGCTCAAAAGCATTTAGATATGATAATATTAGGGCATATCAGTAGTATATTATAATCACGTAAGCAGTACTGCTAATGCTGAATTTATCAACAAATCAACAGGTGGTTTATATTTTGGTTATACAGTCGTTCTTTTTTAAAGAAAACATTTTAAAAGTGCAATTACCAATCAACAATTAATTAGTACAGTTAAAAAATTATTATATGGCTTGTTACGTTTAAAGTAAGCCTCAAGTTAATTAAAATTAAAAAGTCTAGTAGGTTATGGTGAAGCGCAATTGACGTCATCAAGATTTATTCTAAAGATGGAAGCTATCGGGAATTTCACGCGTGAGAAAATGAAGCCTTTTTTTGACACAATTGTGACAAAACTGAGCATTCGGAAGGGAAGCGCAAGTGTCGCAGGTTTTGACGAGTGCGAAGTCGCGTTCAATGTGGCTTCACAGTGCGGGACGACTGGGTCATCAACTGGGAAAGATAACGGTCAGATTGCCACCTCTTCGAATGATGAGTCACTTTTGGACTCCGTTTCAGCATGTAGATATGTTTCTGAGGTCAGTGAAAACATTATGCAGTATTATGATAACTTTATAATCTCAATTTAATGGTAATTAAAATTAAGACTCTTTTTAATGATTTATGCAGGCTCGAAAGGAAACGTCCACAGTTGATTGGAAGCTGAAAGATTTCCTCTGTCTGAATAAAGTGTACATGCTGGACCCTGGACCAAACATCATTGTCGACACTGGAAAGACGATTGACCTCCCAATCAAATGGAAATTTTCCTTGGAAAGTGTCTACAGCACAAGCGAAACACGGTCTCATATATGGCTCGTCACTGAAATCATTGATGCTCCGGCTGGTGTAGAAAACGTGGTTTGTAAATTTTCCACGCTTCTGCTAACTGACGGAGTGAAAGTTAAAGAGGTTCATGGTTGTCCAGTGACAATTCCTGCCAATCGCAAATGGTGCCATGTGGTCGCTGCAAATAATAAAAAGTTTAATGTAGCTTGCTTATTTCCATGGGACTGCGTTTACAGTACTGAAAGGCTGCTAACTGTGAGAATACAAATATCCCTATTTTCGAGGAAAACGCAGGGCACATCTGAAGTGACCAATGTGAAGGAGACGATGGAGAAATCGGCGAATGCATTCTCCCTCCAGATTGGATCTCTTTTGAGGAGTGACGAAGAAGAAAGGAAAGTATTTTCGGATGTTCGCTTGATTTTGAAGGATGAGGTGACTGTACATGCGCATAAGGCAATTTTAGGAAGTAGGTTTTTAAAATTATTTTTAACTCTATGAATTGTTAGGTTAATTGGGGATTAACTTTTTATTGCTTGTATATTTTCAGGTCGGAGTCCCGTTTTCAAGGCGATGCTTTTAGCTGATATGGAGGAGTCGAAATCAGGAATTATCAGAATCCCAGACGTTGGTTCCAAAGCTATGGATGTGCTTTTACATCACATGTACACAGGAAAGGTGGATCCATCTTGCAATCAAGTGTTGGAAGAGGTGATCTACGCTGCTGGCAAGTACAATCTTCCCGAGCTGGTGGAATACTGTGATAAAATCATGATCACTGTTTGTGACAACGAGAATGCATTAGAACTTTTGAAACTGGCGAAGATGCACAATTTGAGGAATGCTGTCAGAGATATCACCAATTATGTTAAAATGTAAGGTTTGAATTTTAAAATGTTAGCTATTATGCTTCCTGAACTATAACTAATTAATATGTAAAGATTTTAATGGTATTTTTTATTGAAAATCTGTAACAGGAACTCTGGGGAAATCTTGGATAACATTATTGAAGATTGATTGATGGGGGAACCTTTGACGTGATGCAAAAGGGCTGAAGGAACAGATTTATTTTTGTGAAGTATTTTTTTAAACTTGTATTTTTATAAATTTTCGGCAATGCAGTAACAATAAGTTTTATTTTGTGCTAATGTCTACATAACAGTAATTATGTATACCTACTTTTTAAACTTTAGACTACCTTTGTCAATACGAAGCATGGAAGAAAAATAGTAAATTAATTGTTTTGAGCTTTCACCAGTCTTATACTGTACTGTGTGTAAGAGTTATTGCTTCTTTTGTTTTGTAGATTTTTAATCACAACATTTAAAATGAGTCTGACAACGGTATGTAGGAACGTGTGACGATTATAAAGCAAAATTTTGGCATAATAAGACGCTTTTATTTTAACGAAAAAGGAAGAATATGGAACTAGATGAGATCATAAAAATGCTGATTGATATTTGGTGCTACATTTGTTAATTGTTAAAAAGCATAATTTGCACTTTTTTCAAGTAAGTCCTGTTGGAATGATTGAATTCATATGGTTATGTTCATTTACAAAATTGACTGTTATAACGGTTTCAAACTGTTGTCGGTCAGTTTGTGCCGATTTTGTATTCATCCAAGCTCAAATGATGATAAGGAACCCTCATTTTCAATGAAAAATAGAATTTAATGCTTCCCTTCGGAAGTTATACTGCAAAAAATAAACTGTGGACAGATATTGCAGCCATTCCTATTAGACAACTGGCTTTTTGAAGTCGTAAGTTAAAAAGAGAAGTAAATACATGGACTTTGGTTGTTTGTGTAACATGGCATGAGTGACTTCATAGAGTCCATGCAGCTCATAACATAAGAATGCAGTTAGTAAAAAAGTTTGGAGAGTCCATTTCAGGGTTTGCACCCTTTTTGTTTTAGCTCTAGTGATGTGATCCATTTATGTAGTTCGAAGGCCACTCGGACGAACACCCACTTGCTGCTTCCGAGTTGAACTGTCTGAGAAGTTCCCCTGTTGGTGCTCGAGCTTACTGAATTCCTACCCAATTTGAACCAGGATTTGGCATTCGGGAGTAATACTAATGATCTAATGAGTAACAGGCACAAAAAGACCAGAAAAGTATACATCTCACAACTCATGTTCTCGGTTCGGTTTGCATAATACACATTTTGAAAACATGAGGACAGGACAGGATGTCTGTCAAGAGTCAAGAGTCAAGATACAATTCTGAGCAACTTGTTACTCAAGAATTTTCATGTCCCCTTAAACTACTACATTTACACCAGCTTGTCTAACCAAGTAATTTATGAGTTTCATGTGAATTGTTTTACAGGACACAAAAAAATAAGTGTGTATCTATAAGTCCACTTCTATGTAGCTACCCTTTTATTATAGATGGAAACTAAAAAGTACATGTATCTCTGCCTCTGCCACCCGCTACATATTGCATGCTTAAATTGGTTCATTATAAGGCACAAAATATACCACTGTTTCTCACCGTATATCAACCCTTTTCTTTAGCATATTACACAAATGCATGCATGCAGTAATCCCTGAAGAAAGGCAAACGGGAAACGAGGTTTGCCTTTTTTGGTCCAAACTCTGCTTTCTCAGATTTCCTCCAAAAAATCACAATACCGAACCCCGACCTCACTCAACCAATGAAGAATATAGGGTTTGTCACCTAATGTGCCAACAAGTTGCATAAGAACCGTTCTGCTCCCCTCCGTTCTGCATCTCAGCTCAGCTACGCACTCGTAAATACCACACAACCGCAATAACTTCATCCGACCCCCACCCACGCAATACATATCTACATCACTTTATACTGTTTAGATTTTCCTTAATTACGTTTTTATGAACTTGTCCCCTTTCTTTTAAGTATTTCTTCCCAACTCACAATCAGTTAGTAAAAATCTCATCATAGCAGACAGCCAAGTTTTCGTGTGGAGAATAACAAAAACTCAAACGAATTAACTATTATCATAATATTAATGCATTTTATTAAGAATTATTCAAACAATACTTTGCAAGCCTTATAGAAATCCAAAATACTTAAATATCCTTTGAATATCATAACCTGTGCCTGTGGGTAAACCACGCTGCGATAAATTCGTCGCCATGTCCTCCTCATCATGTCCCGATGAAGTGAAAGTGGTTGTGTCTAGTGCTAGTGACCATGGTGACGGAGCATCACGCATGCAGTCATCATTACAATTACAATCCGATTTTACGAGGAATGTTCGCTATGATCGTCTCCCCGTATCAGAAGATCCGAGTGAAGCTGACGAACTCAAAATTCAAAATGCCGAGTTGGCAAAGTTGTTAGCTAGAAAGGAGGAAGAGCTACAGGCTCGGATCATGGAAATAGCTGAAAAGGAGAAGAACCTTACGGAATCTAGGAAAATGGCTTCGATTACTATGAGCATGAACTCTGATCTAACAACAAATCTCACAGAAAAAGAAACTATGAATAATAATTTGAAGAGAGAGAATGAGAAATTAAGAAAGGATCTCTGTGAAAAAGAAAGTGAAACTACCAAGCTATCAAAAAGATGTTCACAACTGGTTGAAGTGGTTGAAGCAGAAAAGCATGAGCATGAGGAGAAGCAACTTGAATACAAGAATCAGCAACATTTCATTTCAAACCTTCTTGAGGAGTTGAAGAAGGCGAAAAGCGACCTTACAAAATGCCAAGAAAAAATGAATATTGTAAATACTGCTAATGAAATATTAGATAGGCAGCTAGCAAAAATAGAAAGACAGAATAAGGCGAAACTGGAAGGAATGTCAGTCACCAAACAGCAAAAAGAAATTAGCATATTGAAGGAGTCACTTGGGGGAAAACAAGAATTGGAAATACAGTGCAAAAAATATCAGGATTTTGTGTCCAATTTGCTGTATGGTTTTAAAGAAATAACTGAAATATTGGAAGCTAGTGTCCAAGGTTCCGTTGGTGTAAATTGTGATGGAGATAATAGAGGAACTATTGATCGGAGGAGGTTGGAAGTGCTGTGCACGGGTATGGGAAAAACTTTGCAGGAATTGCAGAGCAATAAGGAACAGAGAACGGAGGAGCTTGAACATATCAGCAGCAACTTGAAGAGATTACTTAAACGCTTGACTTTCACGGCTACGCAGATGAGCTTATTCCAGGAATCACTGGAAAAGATTAAAAGTTTAGAGAAAAGGGTGAAGGAGTTGGAAGTTAGGAACTATGAGCAAAAAGATAAAATTGATGAGCTAGAGAAGTCAGTTGAAGAGAAAGAAAGGGGAAAACTTGAGGCAGAAATGAAATGGCGAAAAGTAGAAAAAAGGTTGAATATTGGGCAGGGTTCCAGTGTCTTAAATGTGCGTTCTATTTCCTCCACCAACTGTCTGCTACCAACACCTCCCACAACCCCTTCTGTTCTCACGTTACCCCGAAAATTTTCTCAAGACACTCAACTGATTGCCTTGACAAGTACTGGGGATAGGCTTGTAGAAAGCAGTGAACCCAGACCTGCTGTCAGCGATCCTGAACCAGTCAATCAAATAGAAAAGTTGAGTGAAGACGGATTAACTCATTGCAACACTGGAACCTATTCCTCCACTGGTAATCAAAGTGAATCCATTCTCGAAGTGGAACAGCTTGAAACGCATGATGAAAGCCACGAGCAGCAGAGTTTTTCACAGAACAAAGGAGAAGAGACAACCGCAGTACTTCATTCAACTGAAAATTTGGGCCAAACTATTCCATCAACTTCCTTCGACCAACGATGCCCAACACTTATTGTTAGTAATGAGAGCCAGAATAAGGTACACGGAGAGGTCCATCATCCATCAACATCCAATTCGGAGGTTTATTATTACTGTTTGTGTGCATACTGGACAGCACATCGATATGAACTTAATAGGCATATTAATTACCACACAGGGGAACGTAAGTTTGCTTGCCAAGTTTGTAACAAACGCTTTATCAACGAAAGCCGTTTAAGGGGCCATGAGAAGTGTCACAATTTAACCAGCTCTCATAGAAGCAAGAATTATGAGGAAAAGAACACCTCAACGAAACATCTTAGGTGCAAGCAGCCTCTCAACAATATTCAGTAAGTAAATTTGAATCATGTCTATTCGATATTGTAATGAAAAAATGATATTCTTAAATTTTGTTTCCGAGACTTCTGTGCTTTATTTAACCTTTCTCAAAATAAAGATACCTACATATTATTACTATACAGTATAAAGCGTGCAATCGTGCAAACATCCATTTTAATTCGTCCAGCTCGAGAAACGCACTTCCTCTTGTAACCATTTTACAAAATATCCATTAAAAGCTGTCATTTAAACTGAATGTTGTGTGACCTTGTCCCATCCTCCCATCTTGAATCACAATAAGACTTATACAGTCTGAAAATTTGATACAAAGATTTTATTGGCCTAAGGCACAGACAGTCAGAAAGACATGAAGTACAAAATAAGCTAACAGTTCATGCATTTTATGCAATATTGGCTGTTGATAGAGTTCTCTTGATTTCAAAGTATTGCTGACATGCTAATAAATAACCTTATCAATTGCAGAGGTCAACAACAAAGGACGGGCGAGCGATCTTCAAAGCGTCTCAAAACGAACTCCCCTGTTGCACCTCAGGTTCCTGAAGATACCATTGAAAATAATGGGATTTCGGATAGAGACATATTTCCTCTCACCAATCCCATTTCCATAAACCATGAACTGGAAGCTACAACCGGGACATCATCTACGGGAAATGTTAAGATATCACAGCATAGAGCGGATCACTCAAAGGGGACTAAATGTCATATTTGCATCTGTGGAAAGACATTTTCCAACAAGAAATGTTTACGTAGCCACATTAGTTTCATGAATCAGGTATGTCGGTTTTCATGCAAACACTGCAATGTTAGTTTCAAGGCCCCGTGTGATTTGAAGATACATTTGTTGAAAATACATCATGAAAAGTTGGTCGGTTTTGGATGTCGAATTTGTGGGAAGATTTTGCAAACACGAAAAAAATTAGCACAACATCAAAAATCGGAAAGGTGAGCAAGTATATAACGTTATCATGTTTTTTAAATACTGTCTATACATCAAGCAATGATGTAATAGAACGTTTTGTGTGATTAGTTGTTCTAGAGGAATGAAGAATGATGAAGCTACACAGTTGCAGATGACGTTTCCACAAACGTCCACGACAGGGAGTCCCCAAGCAAAATATTGCACTGATGGCAACTTGAAGCATGCTAAAACGCAAACGGAAATCAGGGAACAATTTTTCACTTTGAGAGAGAAGTTCCCGTGTAAACAGAAACTAAACGTGCATATTCCAGGGACGAATGCAAAATTTTTAAAGAAGAAGATTCCATGTAATATCAGACAATTTACAAGCCTTAGACGAACGCATACTGTTCCAAAGAATATGACCAAGGTCTATTTTGGATGCCAAGTTTGTGAACAGTGGTTTAAAAATATGTCATCACTTAGACAGCATCGGAAAAAACATTTTCATCAAAAGTAATTGACTTTTACCAAAGAAAACTGGCATGTCATGAAATAATGATTTCTTAAATTTATTTGCTGGTTTAATCACAGTTCAAGTAACTATCGGATCAAAATACATTCTGGAAGCCGACCGGATGAGAAGCAGGGAACAGAATCATCGCATGTCAGTCAATCAAGACAAGGTGGATTCCAATCTAAAGTTCGTAAAGCCACGAAAGCACCGTCAAATGTATTAACTGTCGGTCCCACTCTGCCAACGAATTCCAGACAGAAGGACATTAGAACCCTCGTGGTCGCAACGGAAAAAACTTCCGAAAGAGAGTTTACATGCAGTATTTGTGAGGAACATTTTCCATTTTTCTCAGTCTGGAAAAGGCACCTGTTGAGAAAACACAAACTTTTGGATACCGAGGAACTCGCCTCTCTAAAGTACTGCAAAAAATGCAACAAAATTTTCTATATTAATAACGAGCAGGATTGCCGTTGCTATTCAAAATGGTGAGCAATTAATTAGTACAATCATAAGCTACAATTACTTCTGTTGCAAACCAAATGTATAAATACACAAATTTGTGAGTCAGCATGGTTGATATGACTACTGTATGTTTTCAGAGTTCACATCATGATGGTGGTGGACCAGAGACTAGAGCCAAATTATAAAACCAAAATGAACTTTTTAGTTAACTACTGTTTATGATTGATATTCAGCAAGCACGTCATTCTGAACCACAAAACAACGACACTTTAGTGTCTACTTTATATCTAATTTCAAGATCATATCTTATCTCTTTTCTACAGAAAATTGTTTTAGATCGCAAAGTGATGTACGGTTTCAAAAAACAAGTAGTGTTTCGTTCTCTTGAATGTTCTACTTTCACCAGTTAGTCCATTATTAGTTCGTTTATAGAATACTTTGTGAAATTACTTATGTGAGTATTTTTTGTGTACAAAGTCTGTAGGAAACAAAAGTTCTTAATTTGTACTCTCATGCCAAACCCAAAGTAAAAACAAATGTATGTCCAATAAAGCAATTTAATTTATAAATGACAAAAACTATCAATGTTATGTATGATAAATAAAATTTTGTATTCAAAATTCAGATTTTATAATTTATGAAAACAGATCTGAAATGCTTCTCAAGTTTCTTAATTTTCCAATTGGCAACTATAGTATTATTCAAGAGTATTTGGGCTGCGCGGGTGGAGCCTAGCGTTGTTTTAAATGTAACCATAACACAAATACCCGTGGTTAAGACTTTAGCCTTTATTCTTTAAACTTTTAGGGACTTAAAACCACTTTTGGAAACCTACGCAAGGAATAGTGAAAATTATAGCTTTTTTATATAATAAGTACCTGCACATGTTTCTCTAAACTCATCAGCCTATGAATTACATGTCTCTGTATCTGAATCGATTTTTGAATTCATTCGGGATTTTTTAGCTCATTCATTTTAAAAGTTTATGTGTTCTAGAAATTTAAAATATCATAATCTCTAGAGTTTTCATGCATGCTTGCTCATAATATAGTTAAGTTGAGCCGAAATAGTATTATGTAGTAAATCCAGCACTGGCTATATGTTACGAAGAAATGCGACAATTTATGGTCCATGGTGAATCTAACATGGTAAAACGGACATTACAAAACAAACTCTGATCTGATCTCTGACTCATACTTCACACTATTCCCACATCAAGCGACAAATTATGAATTATAATGAAGTTAGATGTAAAATCAGCAACTTTCATTTTACATGCTCTCATCTCCTTGAAGAACTAGTAGTGTGTCCTGTGTCTGTCTTCCAGAGAGAGTATTATAATATACTTGTAGTCACTAGCCACATTCATTAGGCTCATTTGTCATCACTTCTTTTAATGTTCAATAGGACAAATCAGAGCACGACTTTACAACAGCCAAAAATTCATTCAGCCTCAGTCGTTTTGTTAATTTCGTGTATGTGCTTAGCTAAGCTACACTCTTGTATTACGCTGGAGATTATATTTAAGTGCATTTAGTTGGTGTATAAAGTATAAGCAGAGGAGCAAACAAAATTATCCTAATAATAATATTCTACTCAAGGAAGAATTGACTCATCGTCAGAAAGAAGGTCAGTCATAACAAAAGAAGAGTTTACGATCCGGCACTGAACGTTTATGTGCTGGAATGAAAATGACGAGATGATCTTCATAAATAATTCTTTCATGCATGCATACCACACATTAAGCACAATACAATTTTCATTCTTCTTCTCAGATCACATATTATGCAGTAAGTTCAACTCAACTTGTATGATGGTTAATGGTAATGATTAACGAAACATAATACACATACAATACATTAAATAGAATACATGAAACACTTAAAATAGAATTTTGTCACAAAAACACTTTTTCTTTCAGTTCATTCTAATTGAGCTTCTCGAGTTCTGTACTCGCATTCACCTAAAACAAAAAAGTTGCACACATTTTAATCTCATTTGTTTGCATTCAATCTCTCACTTTTGTTGTCCTCGTTATGCATGTAAACAGATTGAATATCTTTTTTAATCTCATTGCAATCGAATGATAAAAATCATTGTTAAAAGCTGTGATTGGTCGTTCCAGTTTCATGTAATTCGAGAGCTTTTCATCTTTTCATTCATTAACTAGTAATCAAACAGCAAAATAAAGTGTTTTCTTTTATTGCGAGTAGGTTATTGCCAACACTAATTTTACTAATTTTCGATTCTCTCCGAAATTGAATCTTGCAAAAATACATATTATTTGATAATGCCAATTAGTATCTACATATCTGAGTGTTAGCCAGCCTTACGAATTCCTCAGATTGTAATAAAAGTAAGACAATGAATTTTAGGAAGCTCGATAGCAACACCCATCACACCTACAAGATGTAACGGTTGTGCACATTATCTCAAATCTCAATGCATGTGAAAAACAAAGAATATATAATATAAAATAGAAGAACTCACTACGTGCAAATCATTATTTTTTTGTGACGAATGGACAAACGCTGGAAAACGTTGTTGATTGGATACCTCTGTAACATAGTGATTCATTTTTGCATTGGAAAACAAAAAATGTAACTT
>JAQIXX010002962.1:0-21753 GCA_034700605.1 Willowsia nigromaculata
AAGATAAAAAGAGCAACTAAATGTGTGTTTTGCTTGTTTGTCTGATCCCATCTGTGATGCCCTTGTTCCAAAATTACTGCCAGGCCCCATTCAATGGTAACGAGTACATATTACTCAATAAGGGAATCACTACATAATCAGTGTTTGGGCTAATCAAATGTTTTAAGTCCTCCTGAAATTCAAATTTACCACCAAGCCACAAGTTGTACGTAGTTGGGAAGCTAATGTGGTCTCTTTCAGGTATATGTACAAATGGAAAAGATACTCGGCACACTGGCAGATATTTACTTGTCATGGAAGTGATGTTGTATATTTTATAAAGCGTGCGGTATTCCTGTTCTTTAGCTAATAGTAATGTTATGTTCATACTTTGAATATTGACGCTACTGTTAGCGCCATATAACTGCGTTTTACTGGATGTGTGAATACTTATGCAGCCATTGAATTTATCACAAATAAAGTAATAAATATTTTGTAACGATACGGACAACTGCGAAATTTTCTCGTTTTCTTCAGGAGAATGAGAAAAGTGAACCATACAGTTGGAAAATATATTGAATGTTTGTTTAAGTCCAAGATATTTATCTTTAGAAGTTTCCACGTTTGCCTTACACGATATGCAACATAGGTATATCAGTAGAATTAACAGAAATTTGGGAGTTCTATACACAAAATAATTTTTCATAGCGTCAAAATTTAAATAACGTTTAAAAATTCCTGAGATTAGTAAAATGTATGTTGATGGCTTTTCGAGATTTTAATTTTGCAAAAAATTCGCTAAATGTTTGGTAGAAAGTTAATAGTTGCTCCCAATATACAATGGAATCAAAAGATTTGGAAAGTCTTTTTTTGTAATAGAGCGTAGAGAGTTATTTTGAGGAGCTATTCTAATATGCATATACCAAGAAAAATGTAGACCGTGACAGTTGTGTAGTGAAAGAATTATAGAGTGCAAAGTAAGTTGAATTTCAAGGATATAGGTATAAAAGCTTTCCAATAAAAAATTGTAATATTTTAATAAGGAATAGCTGATATGTGATTAAGTATGAAATGCTGTTGAATTGGTGAAGCTTTTGCGATTGGTATACATGTTCTTTGAAATTCAGCAAACTCATGGACTAACAAGTTTTCTGCTTTCAAGCAATCGTCATCCATTTCTTGAACAAATTGCAATAGACCAAGCAAATTACAATTTTTGAAGTGTCATTTATATTATTATTGAGTGTGAGAAAACACCTTAATCATTACATTATAAACAACATGTATCAATTTCGAAAACTACAAGGACAAATTAGTAGTATACTTTTAGGGCGCGTTACAATCAGCGATACTCATTTTTAAGACATGAAAATGTACATTCTTCAACATATTAATGTAGGTATGCGTAACTGCAACTGTTGACTCCAACTGCATTAGTAAATTGCGTGATAAAACATGTCTTTATTATTCCCAAATGAGATACCGACCAGATATTAATGACGATTCAAAACCAGAATGTATTCCTTGAAAGAGACATGCACTTCATCAAACAAGGGTTTGGTAAATATTGTGTTTAAAGATTATTATATTATTAAACTTTAAAAATTGCATCAGATAATTTTATCATTTCTGTGTAAAGGTACACATAGTTTGTTAGAGGAAGAGTTCCTAGGATATTCCATAAAACTCGAGATAAACAAATCTTTATTTTCCAATATCATTTTCATATTAACATTCCTATTAATAAATAAATTAATTATCAATCAATATTTATATGCCATTAGGAGTTTTTAAGTCACTGATTTAATTATTTAAAAGTTATATGTTAATATTTTATCGTTCTGACATTAAATTATAATTATGGCGTTGCCTTAAACAGTTATTGTAACATTGGATTTATAAGTATTTACAAAAAAAACACTTAATACTGAATTATTTTGTTAGAATAGAATAAAATTTAATACCATGTTCTGAAAGCCAGGCTGCTTTCTGGTAGCACCTTCTCGATTTCTCGACCTTCCAGGCATATCAAGAGGTCTCCACAGATGCATAGTACAAGACATACAGAAAATAAGCTAATTGCAATTCGTTGAATATTTGAGAAAAAATTGGGATCTTGAAACGCAGCAAATAGTCCCATTAAACCACTAAAAAGGTTAAAAAAAACCTTTAGTCCTATATGTGACGTTACATATAACATTGTTTTCGACTCGAGAAACTCCCATCTGTATCTATAAAAGTTCCAGTACAATGGACTTTGGAACCACATCCTATCAATTAAGCTGTTTAACTTGTTAGCTTTGAAAACCTGTTGATACTTGGGAACAACCGTCAAAGCAGTATTACAATTAGTAGAATCAGGCATTTTAGACAGTATGTTCTCCTAGTGAAGTAGCAAGAAAACAATTTGCGTATAATTTACCAAAGTAAAACGACGGTGACTGTCGAAAAACTGATTGCTTTCTTTCAAATGTAGATTGGACTTTATTTCAAAAAATTAAATTGGTAACTCTATCTAACATCTTTTCATAATACTATTTTGGGCTAATATAGAAATTTGATTCGAAACCGATTGCTTTTATGTGGTTTTTAAAACATAGCCAGTATTTGTCTAGTTTAAATAAATGTTGATTTCTTATAAATATTAAGTGAACAGCATATTATGTATCATGCTTGTATAACGAGGAATGATATTATTTGGATAAGAGAAAATAAATTGTTTCAAAATAGGTTGAAAGCCTTTTATCATATTTTGTGGGAAAATGTTTTTCGTCACTATCTAAAATACACACGTCACTATCTCCGTATTAACTGCCACTATTTTGCCGATTTTTATAGTGGCGTTTAACTTGGAACGTTTGCCACTATTTTTTGTGCGATTACCACTAAAAAATCTGGAATTATTTTTCAAAAATATTTATCATGTATTTTAAGCCTTGTGTCTACAGTAGAGAATCCATCTAGCCATGTTATTAATTCAATTTGATAAAGGCTTTCTAATTCTTTATATTTATGATCAGCAGAGTAAGAGAAAGTATGCAAGAAAATTGAGAAAATATGCAAAAAAAACGGCAAAATAGGACATAAAATATGACAAATTTTCAGGCTATTAGTAAGAAAAATCGGCAACATTGGACAAATTTTTCCAATTTCTGTTCAATATGCACATTCTAGGGAATACTTACTCACATATACCAGGACACACTATCATTTTATACACATAAATTGTATGTATGCATTAATTTGCGCAGATATAAAAATACTCATAAAATTTTCTGGGAAGTGTGTCCTATTTTTAGTTAAAATATGACAAAAATGAGCAAACACGCTAAAATAGGACAAAATATACATAAAAATCTCTAAAGTATGCATGTCCTAGGACATAGGACAAAAAAGTCTAAAATAGGACAAAATATAAAAAATATGCAAGCATAAAACGATTTGTTTCTACATGATTCGTTCACATGTCAAAACATTTTGTGACAGGTGAAGTAATAAAGAATAGGACAAATCCTAATTCCTCTTACTCTGGTCATCATGCTGATCGTGATGAAATTGTATGTGTGCTCATTGCATTGTACGCCATGTATCTCCCTCAATGCTCTCCATCTATTTCTTGTGTAATTCCATCTTTTTGTAGTTTGTTTTCACAGAAAAGACATGACAATTTATGTGAATCTGTTGTGTGGGCCGCGACAGCGAGGCTTATATATTATTTCATTGTGTCGCGATTTGCTGAGAGAAAATGTAGTGGAGATCCAGTTCTCTTTGTGAAGTCTTGATTAAAAGGGGGGAAAATAACAAGGTTCATTTTAGACTCATTTGAACTACCTAGTTGTTATTATATGCATGCCTTCACAACATACAAATATTTCAAGACTTTATAATATGCTTTTCTGTTTCGAGTCTGAAGTCTTAATAAAATTCTCAATTCATATGATTACTTTTAAAGCAGAGTGGTCCATGTTTTTTCATATACTTTTTATCCCAAAAGTAAATAAATAAATACACAATGGTTAACTTTGTATGAAATGAGGGCGTGAAAGTGATGTTTACCCAAGTGAAGGCAGTTGATGGTGGATGATAAGACTCAAAATGGAAAGTTGAAGTTAAAACCGCCCGATTATGTGTATAATAAACTTTTCCGTGTTGCTTGTGTTGTATAATGGGCGTCCTTTTGTGTGTGTGTACGGGTTTATCTAGTTAGTTCTCCCATGTTAAAATATCATGTATCAAAGCAGTATTCTATGGGCCAGACTATGGCTTTCTTTTCATATCCGACGACCACACACGTTAACTCTTTTTTATATTATTACGATTATTATTATTGTCAAAGTTGATCTTACGGAACATCATGTGCCCAAGAAAGTGAATAGAGAAAAAACTGGAGGAAAGGTTGGAAATTACTGTGTGAAATTGGATTAGCCATTCCTTGTCCTTTTTTGTGAACACATTGCACATCCAAGAAGGTGACCATATAAAGATGTATATGCAATGTTCCCATTTTTTTCTTTCTCAGTATATGAATAATATGAGGTATATCTAGTATTTTTTTGTCTCCTGAAGTAATTCCAAGGATAGTAAAAATCATTGAAGGAGAAACTGTATGATATGCCGCTTGCTCGAGATTGGACATTTTTGCTAGGATATGTAGTCATTCATGACCCTAGGCAAGAATCCACATTCAAAGTCAAATATGGTAGTAAGGAAAGATTGAAATTCAAGGTAGAAAGATTTTACAGTAATGTTTATATATGTTGTCCTTCACTGTCCAGCAAAATAAACCACTATCTAAAGCCCTGAAATGCTAGCCATCCAGACTCAGAGCAGAGCGGTTTTACTATTCCATGAGGAAAAATTGTTGGAATTAGGGTATTTTGCCACTAATGCGGCAGAAAATTACGTCTACGTGTATCAAATATTGTGTAGCATGGCTTGTAGAAATTGGCTAAAAAGACTCAGAGGTGGATACTCTTGAGAATAGTAAAGGATTATAAGGACAATGAGTATGCGTAGTTTTATTCGGTCGGATTGCATTTGAAATTGTAATAGATTTTTTCTCGTTCTTTTTGTAATGGAGTTTTAAGATTCAATTTCTTGATAAATATGTGGTTGGGTGAAGTTTAAGCGGTTGGTTGGCTGGATATTTTGCTAGTTTTGAGGATTGAGCATGGACAGTTTTATATATAACTTGTATATTATATATATATATATATATATATTGTACTAGTATTATGAGTATACTCTATAAAATATTACCTGCTCAGGGGAGTTTAAAAAATGCGGAACGCAAATAAACAAACAATTTTTTCTGCTGTTTTGGAGCAGCAGAAAGCAAAAGTATAACAAATAATTTGAACGAAATAAAGATATGCACGCATTCCATGTGCTCCCACGGCAAATCTTGAAAGCAAAATCTGACTGTCTTGCAAGGAGATTTGCACGGAGAGACAATGTGTACCTAGATAAGAAACATGTTTCACTATTGATGAAGGCTGGTAACCTCAACCTCTTCGTTACCTCTTTATTGTATGATGGTGCTGACAGTCGATGTCGAAATTCGATGAAAATGTATTTCAGTTCATCCGCAAAAAGAGGGGAGAAGATCTCTTGCTTTCCACAAGATTATTCATAGCAATTTTTTTAGCATGTTTTGGAAGCACTGAGGATCAACATTCGATAAGGTAAAGAGTCTAGCTAAATTCGAAAAAATCAACAGGAAAGCTGCAGCGCACATTATTTCACGTATACATGTGTAAGCATACCTCAAGTGAGTCTTCATCAGGATTAAATTTGAATTGGTTTGTCATACAAGTGGCACATGTAAAGAGGAACCAATTCTCTTGACTTTATGTCTTAGTATCGTTGTTTCCTTGTAAAGAGAAAGTAGTGAGGAAGAGGCTCGTACTTCGGAGCAAAAGGCAAAGACAAGTCTCCCTACCCATAAAACATTGAGTTTTACATTCTGAATAAATGAATATCTCAGCTCGTGTATGTAATAATGGAATTGTGAAGCAGATTTCAAAGGAACCAGGAAACCCGCATATAAATACTCTCAGGCAAAAGAAAAGTGCCCTAGCGTAATTTGTAATTCTCCCAGTTTTTGCAATAGAGCCAGCTAGAGATTTATAGTACATATGCCTACAAGAAAAGTGGTATAACATAGGTGAGCTGAAGTCTGCCAACCGCTCTTCTTAAATTTTCATTTAAATGAAATTCTTGAGAAGAGGGAAAAGCTGAGAAACTAATGTTGCTTGCTTTTCTACGGATGCTCTCCACTATTCCTCTTCCTCGTCGTAATATTATTGTGGTGACTGTAGCGATCAAACTAGAGAGCCAGCAGCTTGAACACTTACACGAAGGAACATACCGTAAATTTGCAATTACACGCCCTCCCCCAATTACTGGCCTCCCCTAAATACACGCCCGTCAAAAGCTGTAATCCTTAAGCTTTTATGCATTATATGAAAGTGCATATCTGCCTATGTATTCGGACGTATCGAGGACATTTTTCTTTCATGTGAACTATTATAACTATAAAATGACTTTTGCAAGTAAATGTACTGTAGAAATGCATTTTTTAATGAAAATACATACTGTCTCTTATAATATGTAGACAAAGAAAATTTAATGAAGTACTTTAGAAGTCCCCTCAATTTTTTACCTCCCCCAAATACTTACGGACTCATAAATCGACGATTGCCTTTAGACGCCCCGGCGTCAAATTGCAAATTTACGGTAAAAATAAATACAAACAACTTTCTCGCATTATTTTTTTCCCTATTTCATTCATTTTTTTTCACAAGAGGAAGTATTTTGGCCTGATGATGGCTACTAGTGCGTGGGAAAACAAGCTGTACGCTGGAGGATAACAACAAAATGTTATATCAAATGGAGTTTGTATATTCCCTCAAAAATTCAACAATGTATTTGTAATTTTCTCTCGAGTCATTGCAAAGTACTTTCTATTATTTATGGAGCAGTAATCTTAAATGGAAATTTAGCGAAATAGAGTATCTGCAGTAATACGGCCTCCAAAAAACTAGTAATAATTTACTAGTAACTTTGTGCCTGATGGTGATAATAATTCTACCTCATTGACTATAAGTAATAATGCGAAAAAATGCTATCACTAGAGCCAGACAATTTTGTCTTGTGAAGGAGCGTGATGTACTCTTGTTTCATCCTCATTTTATTTTTTAGTCTAGTTTCTATACTGCTAAGCTTGATACTTGTAGTAGTCTTTCTTTGCACGAAAGTCACAGAGGAAGTATGCACACCACCGGAGAAGGACATGGACTATATGGGATTTGGTATAGTAATGTCTTGACTTGTGGTGTGTGGTGAACAACAAGAAAGTAAGTGAAGTAGGCATTCCGTAGCTAGATGAGCGTATGTACAGGCTGTATATGAGTAGCACGTTGGATTAGAGTAATTTAAAATTGATGGACCTGGCTGAAATAAATTATTTACGCTTGGAAAAGTAGCTTGCGGTGTTTGCTCAAGCCTGCTTTTTTGGGCTGAAAGATGCCACTTTAATTTGGACATATTGACAGCCAGCCACTACAGCCAAAAGTATCACAGAACTACTGCAGGGTATAAGGGTAGTATTCAATGGACCGGATATAAGGAGAAAAGCAAAACTTGCACGGGTGGTTTTTTAATAAAATGGGGAGACTGGTGCCATCTTGGTATGGCATGCAGGGTATTTATAGAGGGTCATAAGGGAAGTAATTCCTTTCAAATTTTTTTACACTATACATAGTATATTTTCATATAAATACCCAATGTGCTTCTAAATGGTCATAAGATGGCCGTGCAGGTCAAGTAAAGCACGGAAAAAAATTCACCGACTTTCTCTCTTGAGATATGTTTTTCTCTGTTGTTTGCAAAGAAACTTTGGCTGCCTTTTGAATCCTTTGCTTTTGTTATGTGAAGGAAAAATCGCTTTGGAAAACAAACAGTGGGGAAGAAAGAAGAAAGAACTCAGAGAAAGGAAGAGGAATTATGTGTATTGAAATCTCTTGTGGTTTCCCACAATTCCGCTATTCAATTTCGCTAACACCTCATTGCTTTTATTTCTGTTTTGATACACTCTGGTTTTTCTTCTTATCTTCATTCCTTTCCTCGTTTTTCTTTGATAGCATGGTCCTGTAATGTGACCTATAATAGAAGAAGAAAAATATATTATCTGCTCAGCGGGGTGTTAGATATGTAACTTTTTTTCCTTTGCCTGACTTCTTTTGGCAAACAAATAATGTAAATTTTAAGGCTATTGTATTTTCCTTTGATATGCGGTATAATATTTTCCACATTTACTATTTCACATTTTGGTGGCATGTGGCATATTCTTTGACCTCAAGTGCTAATGGAACCATTTTCTTTAGATATTAACGGGAAGTGGAGCATACTAATAGGGCAACAAAAGACATTTTTATTGCATATTATGTCAATTAAATTGCTCCGTAAAGTAGTCGCTATAATATGTATCTTTTGTAATAATAATCTATAAAATGTGATTCATTTAATACGCTTAATGTTGTTTTGTTTTCTTCGTCATTTTCTGCAGGAAATTGCGGAATCAGACTGGCTGTGGGATGAAAAGATCAGAAAAAAACAACGGGAGCGGAGTGAGCGATACAAAGCGTTTCTGAAAAAGGTAGCCAACAAGTCCGAAGGTACTGAATTTTACGCTCCATTAATCGACGAGCCAAATCAGAAGCGGAAAAGAGGATGGTCAAACGTAAGAATTTCAGGTCATAGGGTGGCCGAGTTCCTTGACTATGGCATGACCAATCCTACAGAAGACGACCTGAGAAATATCCTTGCTCAGGAGGAACGCAATGAAAGGGTATGACTAGAACCGTTCTGATATGTCGACGTGATTACACTAATAAAGTGCCAATATTAGCGCCTGATTTGCATTGCTCGTCAAAGTACAAAAACAATCATAAATGAACTTTTCCATGTCGGTAGAACATGACGTGGTTAACAATTCTTATTTTTGCAGAAATGTATTTGAAAATGCAGTTATTTAGTCGTATTAATAGCCATATATAGTTAGATTAGGTAAATAGTATACTGATGCATACATATGTAGCTAGAAATATGCATATCACTACATAGCTTAAAAACTTGTACATTAAAGCATCTAGTATTTGTATCAACTAGCTGTATCTGATACTCCAGATGGTTTTGGCTGGTGAAAGATATTTAGCATATATAAAGCTGTCAAAGCGTGAAGAACAAAGGTATAAGGGAGTTTCATCAATTGATTATACGAGAACACTGCCACGCAAAGAAAAATTCTGTTGACATTGCACTCTGCTATTAGTCTAATACTTTGCAATTTTGCAACTTTCATCACGGCTCTGTTTGCGGTGCAAATTTCCTTTTCGTGAGAAAAAACCACAGTATGATATTTACAATATCAAATGTAAGAATTATATATTTATATGAAAACACGTCAATTTAGCTAATTGCTCGATATTTTTACACGATTGCGGTTTACAGTAGTGCTCCAGCACCTTCACAGTAGCTCACTGCTACTCTGTTTTTCAATCTCAATAATTACCTTACAAAAAACTACAAACATGTTAGCAACTTTTTCTATGAAATCATCATATTTGTTCTTAACTACTCTTCCACTATGTTTAATAGCAAAAGGGGAGCAAAACTGACAGAATTTGTTTGTCCTTGGTGAAAGCAGAGAGAAAGTAACTGTTAACTATGTGAAAATTAAACAACCGCGCATAATGTTTCCTTTTCCGTTCCATTTTCACATTTTTTATTGCGTAAAACTACCGCAACCGGAAATTAATAAAGAAGGGATTAATTTTTTCATATATACACTCATAATATTCTGCACATCATATAAAAATTTCTTTTACTTTTTACTTTTACTTGCATATCTATACATGAAATATAGCATTTCAAGTACTGCCATATTAAAAATAATAATATCTAGATATAATATATAAGCGTTGCATATTTATTGTGTATAGTCTTGCAACTTAATGATAAAGAGCAGCAGAGCACAAGTTTGAAATAGTTCAGTTTTACTCTGGCACTTTAGAACCTAACAACTAAAATTAATACTCTTTTATTCAATTAACTATCATGTAAAAACAGTTGACTCACTTTTTAGAGCTTTTCTCTTTATATCACACACTTAATAATATATATATACTCACGTTCTTTACTATATAATTATTATATGCTGCCAATAAAAATTATTATAGCTGTTTTTCCTGTAAAATATAACCGCTAAATGCTACAGAGCAATTACAGCAAATGCAATGCAAAATACGCCAGCATATATAAGCAGCAATTTATTTTTCAAAAGAAACTGTAAAACTGTCCGAATTAACTGTATATAGTATACATAGCATCATATATATAAGACGAAGGCAGATAGAAAACTTGTGAGCACAATTATTTTGCATTAAGTGGTCATTGAAAACACGGCTTTAGTTTTAACTAAATTACATCTTGGAAAAGGGAACACTTTATCGATTCATAAGCCATTCATAGTATCAAACCATATCAGCTTTTTTATTGGCTTTATTGGAGGGGATTAATTTAATTTAATATTTTTTTGCTGATATGTGGTGATGATGATTGATGATGGTGGCCAATGTGTAAATAAAACGGTAATTGTGTAGCAAAGACAGATGAGAGGACGTCGTCTGCCTCAATCATCGTCATTTGACTCCTCCGATTCAAAACATCCTTCATCTTTAGACCATCTTAGCCATAGCCATCATCTCCCGAGAGCTGAAGCAATCACGCAAAAGAAACTTCAAGATATACAAAAGGCCAAAGAGGCTAAACTAAAATCGGAAGAGGTCAGTTTGTTTGTTGACTTAGTTGAACAATGTAGTTTTTAGTTGTAGATCTTTTAAATTAAAAAATAATTATTATTAATACTGATAATAATAATATGATATAGTGCATTGGATATTATATTTTTAGTACTTGAATAGTGTTTATTATTGAGATTTTAATAGAATGTTTTAAATAATTAATCAAAAAAGTACGAAAAAGTACTACCACTAAAAATACTACTCCACTAAGTACTACTTCAATGAATAATTTAATTAATTTAGTTCAGTAGTTTTACATACTTTTTACACAGTTTGAAAAAAATCGTTGCATATTGGTTGACTATATATTTTTAGAAATATAATTACGTATTCTTGTCTGTGGGGTTTGATAAAACTAACTTTACACCAGTTTGTTGAAAACTTTAACCAAAGCGAATGTTTTAAAGATACGGCATTTTGTTATTCGGAAAGAAAACAATCTGGTCAAAAAAGGAATTCCAGAATTGGTTCATCATTTTATAAAAGACCTGACAAAGTGTTTAACCTGAGCACATGACATTTTCATTGGAACGAAAGCGGAGGTTACTCCCGTTTACCCTAGTACTACTATTGTTATAGTGTGGTATGTTAATTTAGTTGACAGCTTTTTTTGCTTTGCCAAACTCATTTGTGTGTACAGTGTATGTATATGGCTTTTAGGCTAAAAAGTTAACACACTGTTTATGCACCTTTGCTTTCCGCTGATTGAAAAAAAAACTCACTTTTTAGCTGACATAGGAGTCCGCTAAGTGCTTAGTTGACAATTGACTGACTGACGGGAAACTCAACTCGCTTTCGCTTTAAAAAACTTTGCTTGTTTAACTTTGCAAAATAGATGGATTTTCCTATATGTGTAACTTTATTATGCAACATAATAGTAGTAAGTGCTTGCTTAAGCTCGTTATCTAAAACATTTTTGCACTTTGTTGAAGGTAATGCATCCAAAATTAATCACTCTAGTCACACTCCACGTAAAAACTTTGGAACTAAAATGATTCTAATAAATTATCGTAAACTTACGATAATGCTTATACAAGGGCTTTCTGGATTGAGAATGGGTGGCACGAATGCAGACTATAGTTAGTTGTATGAATTAATTTAGTTTACTACACTCCTCGATCATTTTGATTTCTTAGACATTTGCGTGATTGCAAGTATACGAGTAAATCCACACCTTTCATTTTGCTATGTAAATATTTCAACCAAGGTGAAAGCATATTATTAATATACCAAATGTTTGCTCTCTTTGCTCTCAACGCTAATAAAATATTGATATTAATAGATATACTCAGAAGTTTGTTACTTTCCTCCCAACCAAATTATTCAATGCTCTCACAGCAAACCAAAAATACCTTTTTGTGTGCCACTTCATCTTCATCAGGTATCCTGTGTGAGTATTAATTTCTTATGAATCAAATCGTATAAGTACACAAACGCGGGGCTGCAACCAGCAAATATCTAAAAGCAGAAATGGAAATCAAAATTAATTATGAAGTCGGTAGATATTTTAGTGCTTCAACTCTAAATAGGTCTGGGGACACGGTTTTCATAGGTTTTCTTGTGGATTTTACAATGCAAATACCAATTTCCTGATTTTACCAATCCTCTTAACAATGAAGACTATAGGAATCTCCCCAAATTGCTGAATATTAGGAGAGTGTGTCACTTTCATCGTTAGCAAACAATTGGGGAAAATAAATTCAAAGTCAGTGGTGCACGTCTTACATGTCATCCATCGGGAATTTCCTCTATGAAAACTAATTAATTACACCAGAAAAATTCCATTCGTTCTTTAGTCGGCGGTTTTTTATAGAACTCGTTCCAAGTACTTTACCCACAGAAGACTAGCTCCCAACTTTTCTCCTCATTTTCCAATATATTATCAGGGGAGTTTTTCTTTCCCTTTCATCATCAAGGGAGCTGAGTACACAATGAAAACACTTTCTGTAGACTCAAGTTTCCCTAGTTAGCTTATATCAATGAACCATTTCCAGCAAGTAATAGGATTATAATCGATGCATGCTATAAGCTGCTCACGCTGCTGAATCCACATTTTAGCAAAGCTATCGTCAATGTGAAATTGAGTGCATTTAGAGAAGCAAAACGTTCTATTATTATCGTCCATCATATAATATTTCATCTATTTTGGTCGATTAATGCTAAATTCATAGAAGGTTCTCTTTATGTACTCTCATCATAACTATATACCAAAGTAAACAAATCCCATACAAATTACGTATTTTAACACTGGAAAGTTTTTTTAAACGTACCCCTACTCAACATTAGTAGGAGATATTTTTGTTGAAGATTTTATCTTAAGGGGAGGCGACAGAGCTGCCACCCGCCACTGTAGTTCATATCTGTAGATAAAAACAAATCACCTCAGTGCCTCTCTGTATAATGTACTCATGCAGATGTATCTTGGTGCCGGATGCATACCCATATGCCCCATGTGGAATATTTATAGTCGACGACAACGAAATGAAAATCAATTTCTGCGGCAGAGAATGGCTTTTTCTTTTATTCTTTGCCTTGATTTTCTGATTTTCAAATTGTGGAGGAGAGACAAGGGAAATTCAAGTTGATTTGGCAGAGGCTCTATATACATGAGAGACTGTGACCTTCCAAATGGATCTCTTCTTATTCTTCATTTTCTACATCTTCAAGCTATTCCAAAGTTCAAATGTATATGCACACATATAGGTACATTATATAGAATACTATAGAGAGAAATCGCTGCCAAATCAACAAAGTTATCTTCACTCAACTAAATGCGAGCACACTTCTCCCTTCTCACTTCGCGTTCCCCAGTCTTGTGACTCCTGATGACGATATAGATCTCTATTTTGTAGACAGGCTAAAAAAGACGTCTGACATGACATACAAAAAACTTTCCTTGCTTTCTCCGTTTTAAATGAGCTACCCAAATAATATCTCTACTCCCTTCAAGACAAGATAGGCATGGTTCATGATTTATTGTTAAAGTTGTTTGGAATTCAATGAAGTGTGCAACTATATGGGGAATGGGATAAGAGTAGGGAATTCCTCCATTTCCTAGTCTAACTTAAGCAGTAAAATGGTACACGTAAGAGTGTAAAGAGAATTTGTGAATTGCAACTTGGTTTGCGGACTTGAGAAAATATTTTCTTTGTTGCTCCAAAACCGACATGAATGTTTGCCGTGAATCATGTTATTCATGTAGAGCAAAACTGCAGGAATAAAGTCTAATGTGATTTTTTCGTCTCGGTCGTATGTACCTATGTGGAGTCATACATCCAAATAGTTGATAGAGTTTGATAGTAAGACGGAAGCGTAGCGTCGTCATTATTAGATTTCAGCTTTCTCTATTTTCTGCTATTATTCATTCGGGAACAATTTACTTGATGCATACGTTTACGTGCAAGTCATACATAATATCGAATGAACAATTCAACTTGGAGGTTATGAAAGTACCTATTACCTGTGTACCTTTCTCAGATGCTTGGGAAATTTTTTGATATAGTCGTCTTTTTGGTCTAGGGAAATTCAGATTTACCATAAAAGTAGATTGAGAAAATGCGGAACTCATAAAGTCGTAATGTGAATTTCATCCTACATAATTTCAAACGTAACGTAAACAAAATGGGTAAAGGCAAAACGATGCTGATTATGACTAGGAAGCATAATATCGAATTAAATAGGCGTTTTTCAGATTTTCATATGATACGAGGCAGCGTGCATTATTCAAAACAACGAAAATATTTTCATTTATTAGGTCTATTCGTTACTGAACTAGATAATAGGCAGGAATTGCCGGAAAAGTTTTAGATTTGTGTTTGCACTCGGCTCTTCTCCTGTCCAAACACACCACACTAATGGTGTTTAATGATAAGGTCTCTTCTTTCTGATCTGAATGGCTCCATTAAGACCTTGTGCTGGAACATTATATATACAACCGAAGGGCAAGTTTTTGTTCCATGCCAGAGCAATGAATAACCTAGTGGCACAACACTCTACTACTCTCAATATTTGTACAAGATTCGTCTACAAAAAATAATGACGTTTGACATTAAACCCAATGAACATGTGAGTGAACTGCTTTACCCTCCACGTAATTCTATAAAATTCATTATAAACTTTCTAGGATGGATTTAAAGTACAAGTGCTGGGATTATTGACGTATGCAATAATCCCAGCATACGCAAAACTCTGCAAAATTCAATAATTAATTAAAGTTCAGAGATAGCCAGTGCCCTTTTCCAATATCAGCATCGGTCATATTACAGCCTTCCGGCGATTAGCTATATGGATTTCTGGCGCATTCTGCGTATTACTTTATCAAACTGCTGATATGTCGTGGACTGCTCTCAGGGAACATTATTATTATTATCTCCTCCCATCTCACTTGCCTCACTCTCTCAGAAACGGGGCACATATATACACCCCAGTTCTCATTTTGAACAGGTTCTAATAATGATGATGAAAAAGAATGGATGATGATGGAAGAGGAAAAAAGCGAGAGAGGCAACTTTCACCGTAACATTATTTATTCCCTGTTCATTTTCTCTACCTTCCGGCTAGATTAACCAACTGCTGTCCTAATACTGTTGACTGGACTGTGGAGAAAAGATCGAATTTCACTTCATCCCCGCTCTCCACCCATCCATAATATTTGACTGTTTATAAAGATGATAAAGTTCTGGTTTTATTGTCGTTTTAAATTATGGTACTTTCAGTTCAACAGTATGCATATATGCATTGCATCTTGCAATTAAACCCTTGATAAACCATTGTAACACTGAGTATATCTGTTTAAATGTGTACTACGACGTAAAATATTGCTTTTCTCTATTCGTAGTATTGCGCATACGTGATTAGATGTTGGCCACACCACTTTCTTTAATCTCTAGAGGTCACATTATTTTGTGTCTTAGAAAATATAGAAACTTTTGGTCTTCAGTTTCCGTAAAAAGTAGGCGTGTATAATAATAAACTTCATTGTTAAGAATATAATTTGATGTTGCGCCGCATATATATTAAATTTGTTGTGCATTCTTCAGTTTTTATCAATAATTTAGGTTGTACATGTTACCCCCATCTTTTCTTTCCTGAAAAATAGCATTATTTATCATGCTGTTGGTTTCTCGTGATCATATTCCGAGTGTTTTAAATGTGATTTTGTATGAAAGTAAAAGAAAGTTTGCAAAAATAAATTCATCATCATCATCTCTCTGCTATACATAGTCTTTTCTTTCAAATTGAGTTATATGTCTTCCTCTTTATACGCTACATGATAATCTTTATCATCCGTATCTCTATGTGTGTAGATGTAACAATAATATATCTCTCGTAAAAACTTTTCATCCATTTTTCTTTGTTTTTTCTTCTTCTCGTACCATTGTAACTTCTATACTTTCTATATATATCGCTGTTACTCTCTCTGTCTGTAATCTAGCAGAAGGTATATAAAGTTATTGCAAGTATGTGCTATTTATTTTAATCATGATGATGACATTGATGTGGGGATGATGAATGTATGTTGTTTGTGTGGACTGGACTTGTCAGGTGATCGATGTTGATTGATGGTTTGTGTAACAATGTAATAAAAAAAATTCAAGGAGCTATAATGCAGAGCTGCTGTAAGATAGATGTGAAGTATGTTTGATATGCAATGATAAAAATAATGATAAGGACATTTGCCACAAGGAAGAATTGGATACGAGTTTTGATCCAATTATGACTTGAATATGAGTTGTTGTGAGACATTCTATATCTGATCTTTATGTGTGAGGGATATCGAATGTTAAATGTAAGTTCGATGCTAAAGTCTCAAGTAGCCCCTCCTCACCCTCATTATTATAGGGTACTCGATCTTCTTCCTTCAGCAAAATGGTAATGCCATAATGGTGGTATTAAAGCTAAACGAGTTATACACGTAGGTACAGACACATAAATATGTACTACGAATGAGGTTTATTGATATGTATTGAGTTTCACTGCAGTAAAGTGGTTTTTTACGTACGTATATGATAAGGAAAAGTTAGTGCTAGGCTAAAAATATAATACTGATATACGGTGCATCACGTGAAAACTAATTTGAATTTTCTTTGTGCTTTCCTCTATAAACTGGGCCTGATGACTTGGGAAACTTTCTTCTGCTTCCTCTTCTCTCTACTGTGCTGCTTTCTCTCTGTTCTTGGTGTTGGCTGACGATGGGACGGGACAATACTCGCTGTGAATACAAAACATGTTCCACACTTCACTCGACTGGTTATGGAATATCCTGTGGAACCTTTTCCTCTGGAATCCCTTTTTACTCCATGCATGTGCTCCTCCTGTGAATGACATAATATATATTTTTCTGCGAACGTGTCGATGGACATGCATATTAATGTGGGGGTGGTGAACAAAATGTGTATGCACACTACCTACAAAATTTCATACTCCCTGACTACTGCCTCATCCATTACTGGCAATAAATTCTGAATTGGATCTCTATCCCTGTTGTTGTCACCTATCTACCACCAACATCCAACCTTATGTGTGTCTGTCTGTCTGCACGTTATGGAACAAAAATGCAGGCAAATCTAATTCGGTGGGGTCCCGACCGCAAGTTCCAATTCATGGTGTCTGCGTCGATACCTGTATTTGATCAAAGGAACATGACAGTAAGCATGGAGAAAACACAACAACCAAATGCTCAAACGAAGGAAAAACAGGTGCTCCAACTTTTTGTCCTTTATTGTTGTTCTTTATTGTGTGCTGCTGTTCTGCAGTAAAAATAATATTTATGCTGCGTAGGATTAAAATGTTCAAAAGCTCTAATAAGTTATAAATACTATATATACCTACTAGTCATTCTGTTCAATTAACATGAAGCATCCTCTTCACGACTTTTACTACAGCTATAGCCTGTCGCACATATCCCCAATCTTGAAAGCTTTACTACTAGGTATGCTGCTTTCAAGACAATCTTCTTTGAAGAACAAAAGTTGTGACTACTATAATAAGACTTTGCTTCAGAAGCAACCAAAATATATATAATTTAAGACTATACCAAAAGTTTAAAGACAAAAAATTAAAAACAGTTTTGCAGATCTGAACTGCCATATTATCTCCTTTCACCCCATTTACTCCCCTAATATCAAGGCTTTTGGCCTTATTTTCTTTATTCTTCACTCAGGTCCATGTATAAATATAAGCCAATTCCACAGAGCAACTGCTTTGTTTGACTGAACTGCAAACAAAAGTTCAAAAATAAAATAAACAATAGTTGTTTATCCGAATAAATTGGAACTTTTACACATAACACTAGCACAGAGGTTCTTTTTGTTCTTCTAAACTCTCTCGTTTTATATATCTTCTGCTGCTGACAGCTAGCTGTATCTTATGTACTCGTTACGTAAATCGTATAAACGCGTTCTATTGCTGCTCTTTTTTATAATGCTACTGCTATAAACTGTGAGAAATCCTCATATGTTGATCTTATCCATTCGTTTCTCTTGATTACTGTTTTAATGATTTTTTCGACAATGTATGTACGTTTTCTTGCTGTAATTAAATCATTTATAATCTATGTATCATTATTTGTATCAGCACATTGTCTTCTCTATATCTTCTGCTGGGCATTGCTGAACATGCACACTGCAGCCTTAAATCGTTTTATTATAAATTGTGTGGCAGCGGATGATGCGGATGCTGTTGGTTCCTGTTTCATGTTTCTATTTGTATTTTCTATTATCATTCATATAAATAATGATTTTACTTATTGCGAGATAAACTATATCATATTATATCAATTGTTCTACTATAGAATATGTGCAATATTTAATTATGTGTTTTGATTTTTTGTTACTGCGCCTATAATATATACCTTTACGAACTTGAATGGTGTAGAAGAGAAAAAATCTGCCTCACTACAATACAGTACAAAATCAAGTCAAAATTCTTTTTTAATCTGCAGGTGCAAAATATTTACAAACAACAACGGATAAAGAGTTGGAGTACCTATTTCCTATTCAAAGCTAAAACCATAACTGTATAATCATTATATTGATATACTGGAATTTTATTGACATTTTACATTACAACTGACATGCAAATATACGCAAGACAAGACATGAAACTTTATTCCATACATAGCCATTAAATTCTTAAAATAAATTTAATAACAGCTATTTCTTTTCAGTTTAGTTTTCAATACTGTTTCTATTTCTAACATTTGACATTTTCCTTTAACTCACTCGTCGTTTTATTATTTTCTTTTTCTTTTAAGTTACAAATACATATTCGCTTACAAGAGTACTCTAGACACATCTTGACATTATGTAAACTTTTTAATTTCCATCTGACATGGAATTTAAATTACAAATGAACGGTGCAGACTTGTTTACACAAAACTTAACGGACAAAAATCAGAAAGTCATGGAAAATGTTATGTTGATAATTCACACTCAAAAACTAAATGAAGTCTATTTTTCTTTCTATTCTTCTCATCGCCATTTAGACAGTGACAAAAAAAGTTGTTAATGAGACAGATTTCGAGTATGAGGAGAAAATTAAGGTACAATATGCACTAGCATGATGCTTCTTTTGCCTAATATATAAAACTATATATATATTATTACATATAATATTATGGAAATTGATTATATCGACACAATATAGATTGCACATTGCGCACATGTAAAAAGTTTATATGCACCATGTAAAACTCTTATCTCTAGATACACAAAGTGTAAATGTTTTTTTTTTTCATTCAAAAAAATTAAATGAGACTCCCTCTGCCCGTTTTGTGCATGCTTACTTTTTATACACACTTTTGGATGTTTTAATTTTGATACGACATTATTCTCGTAGCAATGTTGCATTTTTCATTCATCATTTTAGAAATTTGAAAATCAAGTTTTGAAATGCATGTACATTTTTAAAACAAGCAGTAATGATAATTGCTCTGATACGGCAGAGTCTGAAGTTTATTGGTACATTTTGTCCGCACACATTATTATACCATGTCAAAAAATTACTTGAAGTAAATGTACCCATCACAAAATTGTTGAATCTTGCAAGTAATATGTTTTCAAAAAACTGACCCTCACTTGTTTAGTGTTAGATAGTTTTAAATTCAAGTTCTCAAAGTGAAGTACTAATTATTGATGCATTGATTGAAAAAAGTGCAGTTTGATAAAGAAAATTTGTCTACTTGGTTTCAAATCATACACGCTGCATTTTGGATTGGAATGGAATCGTCAACACTAATAATTTCTGATGCTGATCTGAATATAATTCCTTTATACTGCCGCCCATTTTATGTGTTCTATTACCATCATCAACTTCATTCACTGCCTGCTGACTGTTCATTCCTACCAAAATAACGGCCTGAAAAATACTTCCGGGACTCATAAAATGGACATGAACATATTACCTCTCGTGTACATGAACAGGAGCCGATTGCGATCTTCTTGGGTGTGGTGGGAACGGATGTGCCGATAAAGGAGTTTCAAAAGATTGCTTCTCCCTTCAAACTCGGTGTTAATGGCTATGCTTTCGCTATCACGGAGAATGGCTATGTAGTTTTTCATCCGGAATGGCGTCCTCTGGTGAGTTAAAAAATTCTAGGAAAATGGATGTTTTTGTGCTAGAAGAAATGGCAACTATATAGATAGAATATAGAGTACATGCAAACTTATTGTACAAATCGACACAATAATATCCTTTCTCTGAAAAAGGGATCTCCCAATTTCACCCACTTTGCTCATACTATTGAGTTAGACCATCTTGTGGATTTCATCATGATTATTGCTAGAAAATGTTATTGTAGATTGTTGTATGCACATAAAAACTCGGAGAGAAAATGGATGAACGGTTTTTTGAATCTCTTTTCTTTTCTATTTCCTAGACTCAAGACATTCTCAAACCAAACTACAATACAGTCGACTTGTCGGAAATTGAGCTGGCTGACGAAGATGTCCCTCGAAATGATTTCAAGGATTTAATGGACGTACGTTACTTAAATATATTGCATCATGATGATATTAAGTGCTTACAGTAGTGATCAAGTATATTACGCGTATACATTTTGTCACCACTGCTTCAAAATAAAAACCAAAGTTAAAGTCGTTTTTTTACTAACGATGATGGTATTTTATTCTATTCCCTTTTTCAATTGCTGGAAACACTTTCTCTGGAATAGATGAGACATAGTATGCTGTTCATACCTGAGGGCATAGTCAACTCTTCTTTTCTGGACGTGAGAGTACCCCAGGATGAATTTGTAAGTTTATTCTTCCACTCCCTTGCATTGTCTCCTCATTTTAGCAACTTTGTCCTGCGTGCCGATGCTGCCGTTTCTGCCGCACCGACTGCTTCCAACAAACCACTCAAGCTTGCAGCAATTGTAATTGTGTCCTTGCTGGTGGTAGTGTGTATGTCCGCGAAAAAGAATTCTCCAACTTGAATTTACTGGAGTAGAACAAAGGGAACGAGATGAGATGAAAAGAAATAGAGTAAAAAGGACGTAGAGTTGTTCTCCTTTTGTCTTTATTTTTATCAGTGCAGCCAATTGTTCACAAAGTTCTTTCTTGTTTCCTCCTTTTCTCTTCTTCCTTAAATCTCTGGTCTGGACATGAAAGATACAATAATAACAATAATAGCCTGTATATTAGAAGAGCCAGTTGGTTGCTGCTCTTTTGCTGATAACGCCACTTATTTTGCACTCATCTTTTGAAGGATGAAAATAAATGGTGCACAAGTATTCGTTTTGCCTTATTGTCTGGAGTTTGGATCTTTGAGATACTTTTTGATGCTGACAATGACGCTGTTTGTTTTCTTTTGATTTTGAATGCAGAGACGGGTACGTGCTCGGAAGCAGCAGTATACCTACACGAAAATCAACGGCACTCAGTACACTTTGGCAGTGACAGTGCCAATG
>JAQIXX010002963.1:0-21751 GCA_034700605.1 Willowsia nigromaculata
AAAATCAGGGATTTTGAGGTTAATAATCGTCAAAAACATTTGCGTATCAGGGACATTTGTAAGAATTTCCACGTCCGAGATTATGTATAGGTAAAAAACATATAAATATCATTCAATTATCATCATACATCCAACAGCACGAACAGATACTGAATCTAAAAATAACGTTCGGATTCTGCTGTTTTGGGAAATCGTGGTCAGGTCGCGTAAACGCTTAACATAATGCTATTTATAAAAAAAGATAAGTGCATGAACATTGTAATTCATGGTAATGAAATGGATTTCAGTATAATATGAATTTATTACAAAAACAAATATAATGTACTGTACATTTTGTAGTGTATGCTAGAAAACGTTATTTTTACCTAGGCTCCATATATTAGGCACTCTAAACAATCCATTATCAACCATTCCTTTGGCATAAATACCTTTAGCAATGCAAACAATACCTTATGCGCACAGAACTGGATAGCTTTGACTGTTTTTCACTTTCACTGAATCCGAGGGAAAAATACTACAGGATGTATTTACGTAAAATTCAAGGACTACCAAGCTTTAAATACCTCGTTCGATTTTTGTTCGTTGGAAATAAAGGGAGACAAATTAAAATAGGTAATCTATAAAAAATTAGTGAGGGCTTAAAAGAAAATGAGCTGGGAAAACCTGTTTCTAAATTATGGACTCCACACTTCACTAAGCCTATGCAAACAAATTCGTCAATAAAACTATTGAGAGTGCAAAGGGAACTGGTAAGAAATCGATAAAACTATAACGTCAATTGACACACATTTAATGAATGAAACTGTTTCTTTGATTTCAAACGTACGAACCTTTTGTTTATTCCTCTTTCATAAGTTGACAGTTTATCAAGATGTGAGTAGTACAAACTCGTTTAACAAAAATACTAGTAAATTATCGGTTATAAACTAATACTTATTCATAATGAATGCACATATAAATGCTAATTATAATAGACTTAACACAAACTCAGAGGTGCTGTAAATTATGTTAAAATCAGACAATTTCCCGCAAACGTTTCACATTAATTTTTTAAGATACATCCATTGCAGCTTCTCCGCTGGTCCTCATTGTTCCTGCATCACCCTGTCCGATTTCGTTAAACATAAATTCATTCTGATATTCCTTCAAGTATTGAGATGAGCGATGCTCATCCAAAAACAGGGCATACACCTTTTTCACGTCATCAATTGAAACCTGGAATATATGTGCAAAAATAACAAGCTTTTAGTTTTTGTTGTCTTAATTACTTCCTTTTGTACTGTGAAACTGTGAATCATTTGTGGCGAAAACGGAACGCTTACTTCGTTTGATTTCCTTCGCTTACTGATAACTCCTGCGGTGGTGATCAACTGAATTGAATACCTCAGAGAAGTCTCAGTAGCAATACGCGTAAGGACTTTCAGGGCATCATCTGAGATTTCTACATCCTCTTCTTCACTTCTTATTTTAAGGATTTGCTTAAGTTCTTTTTCGTCGTACGGAGTAGTTTTGATGATGATCATTCGATCCAAAAGATCAATTGGAATTCCATGAGGAGATTTATAGTTAGTTCCTCGAATTCTAGTGATTCCACGATTCGTAGCCATTATAATGATTGGTGACATTTCATGTTCTAATGCTCGGTTCAAGAAAGAGAAACACTCAATGTCCAACATGTGAGCCTTTGGGATAAATATTCATTGTTAGTGTGATTAGCTACCATATAAATGGATACTTGAATTATTAGTACTAGCTATTAATACTAATTACGTAAGAAAAAGTACCTCATCAATAAATAGAACGCCCGGCGCTATTTCTGCCTTTCCTTCCTCTCTCCATTCAGCAACCTTAGTATTAATTTGGTCTCTAACCTCAGACTTAATTTCTCCGGTGTCTCCAGAAAATAGAGCCAAGAAGCCTTGCGTTCTAGAGTTGATTACATCAATTTCATGCAAAGTCACGGTGTGCACAACTTCCTTACGCTTCTGCAGTTCTCCCTCTGGGCATTGCACAAATCTGTAGACAACAATTAAAGTCAATAAATCATTCAAATGTATCCAATACATGAGCCCGATTAAAATGTGAATTGTGAATCAATGGTGTACCTGGTTTGTGCCCCAGTGGCATCGTAATCCCTAGCACGAGCGAATGAACGCCCAAGCCGGGATACTTTACCGGTCGCTTTATCAATAGTTATAACATCACCGGCTTGAACCTGGGGAAAAATTGAAATATTTAAAAATTACTTTCATTCCTTAAATAGATGTAGTTTTTGTTGCTTCAATTATCCTCACTTTCTCCCGTATGATGGAATCAATCATCTTTTGACCCAGATCATATACTGTCTCCATCTCAGTTGTCTTCAAAGTAAGCTTTCCAACTTTCTGCCCTGTCCCGGTAGTTGGATTGTCCACCAAAATTTCGACAACCTCTCCTTCAATTATTTCCGTCTCTTCCCTGCAGAACAAATACAGAAAGGTCAAAAACGATGGAAAATGTACATTAGTATAAGGGGAAAAATTGTTCTCGATCTTGGTCTCATAAAAAAGTATTCAGCAAAGTTACTTGATTCGAACTCCAATCGATTTTCTGATCGCCTGAGTCAAAGCCTCTGTCTTACTCATTTCCAGAGAATATATTTCCGAAGCTGACATATTTGTAAACGGAGTATCCTGACCAAGAGCTCTAGACATTCCCATTGCAATGGCCGTTTTTCCAGTTCCAGGCTGTCCAGCAAGAAGCATAGCTCTACCAGCAATCTTGCCTTCTTTGATCATTTCCAGAACCACACCAGCAGCTCGTCGAGCTTGCAACTGGCCCACCATTCCTTGAGACGTCTGTTATAGTTAAAACGTGAAAGAATAAACTTGCAATAACACTTGAAAGACACTTAATATTGCTAGCATTATGTATGATTAAAATAAAATAGTTTGTACCTGTCTAGGTTCCAAGGAGTCATCTAAGCCAAGTCCACGAATGTGAGAATGAGCTCCAATACGTTCCAGATAGGTTACTTCCCGTCCTTCTGGAATACTCACAGGATCCTGAAACTTCGGATTATTAGAAGCAAAGCATTGTAAATTCAAACTCAATGAAATATTGATTCTAGATGAATGACATGTAAAAATGTAACAGAGGATATAAACTCACAGCCATTTTTGCAGATTTCGTTAACGGACACTTGGCAGATTCAACACTCCAATTAAACTAAAATTTAAAGATGTAGGTTTGAAAAAATTGGTTTGCTGTGACTCTACTCTCACTATCCTCTCACTACGCACAAAACCGATTTGATGATTTTAACTGATGATTGTTAACCGTGGAATTTATTGACAAAACCTAATTACAGTTCACTGATTGATCAATACAGAGTTGTTATGTTGGCTGATTGATTTGTCACTGACCGATCTGCTGATGATAAACAAAAGCACTCACACGCGTTGTTTTCCTTTTTCACACAAACAAAAATATCGAACTAGCATCTCTTGCAAAAAATGTAAATGCACCTCAGCACCTCCAAATGAATGATACTTGCTTGCTATGTGCCGCATAATCATGAAATAGCTTATACCGCTGAGCGTACGGGGCATCACGAGACTCCAGAATGCAATGAAGATCCAGCTGCTGGATTTTCCAGCAATCAGTTTAGCAGGTTGCAGAGATGCAGTGTAGTATGAAATGAAATCGCAGCGTCATTCCAAATGCAACTAGACAGACGATCATACTATCATGATCATGTTTGCAAGCTCTCTATCGTTTCGGATGAAGATGGAGAAAAATATGTACATGGCTATGCTACTTCACTTACAATTATAGCAATATTGTAACGTATGAGAGAAACTCATTTTAAGGATTGAATGTTTTTACTGTTGTCAATTTTGTCAAAATAGTGATACGAAGTTTGTTGCGCAAGTAAGAATTATTTTTTTGTATTATTATTTCCAGTCTTTTTAGCTGGTGCCGGGGGTGGAATATAATTCCGTAGGTGCATCTTGATTTCTTCTGGGATAACTGGGAATTCACTGTAAGGGGTGATGTCTAACTTTTCGAACTCTCCGTCATCGCCCCTATTGAATGCATACAATTCTTTTGTAACAAACGAATGCTTAAAATGTAATTAATAAATGCATATTGAACAATTTCAATAAAAGGAAGACAATAGCTAATTACCTATATGTCAGTCCTATCGTTGCTGGTTTAAAAATGCTAGACGTTTTAGGACTGTAGCCGTACGTTCCAAGAGTCGCATCACCGAGAGGCTTGGGAGGAGACGCACTCCTTTCAGGTTTCCCTCTACCTCGGCCACCAGGCTTGTCATCTTTCTTCTTCTCCTCCTCTTTCGGCTTCTCCTTCTCTTCCATCTCTTCTTCTTTCTTCCCGAGCATTGCGTACAAAATGATGTCCTCTGGAAACTGCCGTAAAATTGTGGCAACTTGAATTTTCAACTCTTTCACTGTCTGTTCATCGTGTGTTTCCAAACAAAGTGTCAAGTTCTTTCGGCGAATGTATACGAACGTGTTCTGAAAGATGCGCAAAAGCTCGTAAATAAAAGAATCGGAAAAGCATCTCTGCGGCAGAGGAATATCTATTTAAATGAAGCATACAAGTTCTGGAGGTGGTGGGGGTTCTTCCGGTTCCGCTTCCTTCTTTTTCCCCTTTTTTCCCTTCTTTCCTCCTTTACCTTTCGATTTCTTTGACTTTCCCATTGTGTTGGATGAAGCTTAAATCTATAATCCGCTAATTTAATTCCTGTCTCCTATGATGCCATGTCAGTTACTGAATTTCATGCGCGTTGAATATGAAAATTGAAGAAATTCGTAGTTCGTTGGAATAACATGAAATGCTGAATTTTGATGAATCTCTGGTGATTCAGTATCCATACCTTCGTTATTGACTCTGCATGATTTTGAATGGAGGAAGGATGTCATAAATGTGGTCATTTGTACCTATATAAATTACATTACATTACAAGGTCAACGGGCCAACCTTGTAACGTTCTAATTGGCAATTTGACCCGTTGAAATATCGATGCCACTCTACCACATGTAATAGTCAGTGTAAAATGTGTCATTAAACATAAACTAAGAATCAAATTGCAAACCTATACACCTGGGATATCATAACATAACCTTGATTAAGCACTTACTTGTGTTTTGCTTCTGCTAACTGTCAAGTAAGGACTTTCAGGGGTACTTCAAGGGACTAAAACTAAACCAACTTGAAAATTTGTTGGTTTTAAAAAGCATGACCTTTTGATATATTTGTATGTGAATTGTTTTGCAATCAAGAGCAGTTTAATCAAATGTCAGGCAGACCTACAATTGTAACCTACAATGTATGTTTGGAAGGAAAGAAAATATAAATTGACAGGAAATTTGCATGCAGTATAATTACTAAACTAATTGCTTAACAATGCAATGCCAGTAGGTAGTATAGAACAGGTAAAAAATTCCCATCAATGTGATATGAAATTAATGTGTCCATAATTAATGGTTGTTTTTATAATAACAATTTTCCTTGCATATTATAGAATATTAATTTGCTGGTGAAATATGGATTTACATACCTACATGCAGCTAATACGCGTTTTTGTTGTGGACAATCAAAGTATGGTTAACATATATTGATTAAACGTATGAGAGGTCAAAAGGATGCGTTTTTCAATAAAAGTTTGTCTGTTGTCTGCCTTGCTCGTGACTAATTTCTTGCGTCCTGTGTTTAGAACCTTCTCAATGATTCACAATATCACAATGTCGTGTGCTAACTAAAGATGTAATGTGCTGTGTTGTACAGCAATAAAATCAAGTCTTAACAAATGGTTTTTATAAGAAGTGTATGTTTTTTTAACCGTATCATTGATTATCCTTGAGAAATGTCCCTATAAGCAAAGTTACATAATAATATTTATGCATGGCAAATATTACGACGGCATGGAGCGGAAGTGATTGATTCCTACAAAACAGTAATAAAATTAAGTGACAAAATCCTTTTTCCTATTTCCATCTATAGATAAGTAGGTTACCCATAATTAAGGGAAAACTACATATTTGATAGCGGCATATTTATTTCTGTAATTCTTGATCCTGTCCTGTTTACAACAGAGTTTTTTTCAACAATGTATATGCAAAAGTGTTTCACTTCCACTTTCATTTTTTTCGCATAAAAGTGCAGATAAATTGCTCATCATCATCATTCTGTGATTATATGTATGTTATGATGATGCAGAAGAAGATGAGATGATACTTATCAACTTATCATTTCAATATTGCACACTACATATGGAAGCAAACATCTAAGAGCATAACAAAGAAGTTCCTCCCTGTCTGTTTGAATTCAAAGTAGGTACTCGTGACTGTGACTCATACTTACAAACAAACAAACGACATATTTTCCTCATTATGTAACAACTGCAATATTGCGGTGCAAAGTTGAAGTTGTTTTATATTATGCGATAGTATGGGTATAACTAATATACTAGACTGATCGTTGCAGATCAAACAAATAAATGGGTTTGCTTGTAAACGATGAACCCAACAGCAGGAACTTGTTAGTCAAGTAAATTGACTCATCCTAGTTATTATGCAAAATGCTATCGTCAGTAGCTTCTATCTGAACTTACTTTATTAAATAATGTGACAATTAGTTTAAAATAATAAACAGAAACATAACGCCTAGAACTAATCAGGAGGATATTTTTTCAAACCTTTACAGCATTCTTCAATTATGCTGCTGAATTATCCATTTTACAAATTTCGTTTGAAATCTGCTAGCCTCAACATAATACAATGTAACCACCCACATTTTGTGACGTCTTAAAAGTTCATTTACAACAATATACAACTTTAAGGGATAACAGGATAGTTCGTTGTACCACATATATGACATAATAAGTGCAACGCAATTTTCATACTGACAGACAACCAAATGTTGATTGATGAAACCAAAAAATATAGTTTCAAATAATCTTTGTAATGTGCTCGCATATGCTACTTTCAACGGATGAGTACATGCTGCCAAGAAAAGGAACGAAACTATGAAAAAATGTCAAAAGAAATTATCTTGGCTACTCTTATCCATCCGCTCACTCATGAATTATAAGACAACAAAATGGTTCATATCGCTTTGAATTCATTTACGTACGGACAGAGCAGTCAACAGTGTGAACACTGAGCGAATAGGTATTTATCATTTTGAGTTTGAATTCATACATATAACAAAAAATTTAACACGTATACGAGTACTTATACAGGTAAATGGGGTTCTATCCCTATATTCACTGTCGCTCTGATTGGACTTCAAATTCAAAAAGCACATTTCTTATTGCAGATTTCACATTATGCGAGCTGATTTGTCACAAAGGCTGAGTATCTGAAACGAATAAACGCTGGGCTTCACATTTAAAAAAGAGTGTCAACTGCTATAGATGTATCTTTTCTTTACCACACATGAGTGAATAGGCATTAACTATTACAATTACCAGGTCATAAACCAAGTAAAATGATTATTAATTCCACATATAAAGAAAATATTATCAGCAGAGTCTTTTTTAATTTAATTTTTTGCACTATTCTTTGAGTCAACCACATAACTACATTACATGAGAGTCAAGGACATTTACTGACGTCGCGTTACTCCTTTTGATGCTGATCGCTGTACTATAGTGTAATATGACATTTAAATTCAAAAAACAAAACATGCCTGTGCATATTATATATATTTTATGGGATGCGATTTTGTATGCATTGCATAGTCTTATGAGCAGATTTAAAATCTCTAGTGGTTTTCAAAATGTAAAACAGGTAAAAGTTGTTTGTGGTGCTTGATTGTGTCGTTATTGCGAATTAACTGTGAAATTGTTTCCCAAACTAGCTCATCACTAGTTTAACCTAAATACATGCATAAAATTTTGCAACAAAATCATTTTTTGCACGTAAAATAATTGTTATTTACGAGGTAAAAGCTACAATTAAGTCTGCTACTGTGCATGACTTTATTTGAAGGTAGTCATTTTCGTCTCGTTCAAATTTATTTTGATGGCATGAAATTAAAATAAGCAAATTGTCTATGCGAATATAGAATTAAACTATGCTCAATAATTGGATTTAATTCATATTTGTTTGATTTGTCTTATATAACTTTTTACCCATACCGAGTGTTAGAAGTAAATACATATTCATGATGACTAATAATTAAATAATTGTTTCAAAAGTAGATGTTTTTGGCTCAGCGCATGCATTGTTTCAAACAATACATTTTCATATGCAACTCAGTAAAATAAACGTAATGCTGAAAAGCAGCCAAAGTGAAGTGGTACCTTTGTCACGAAAGAAATGTGAAGTCATAAAGTCATCAATCGATACTTGCAGAACACTTTTTGTTTCACTTCACAATTTTTTAAACTTACTTTAGGCAGGTGAATGAAAAATGAAAAACCATCTACATTTTTTCATGATATAACCGGACTGGTCATGTATCTTGGGTCAATAGCAGTAAATATGAATCATTAAAGCTTTAAATTGGTATACCTAAGGTGTGTGGAGATAACTGAATGTTTGGGCCACTATCGTATGAAACATCGGCGATGGTGATGTTGCGGCAATTGTTGCGTCACTATCTTTATAGTAATCATTGAGCTGCTATATTTGCTGCGCTTACCAAGTTCCCTTAAGTCACTAACGTTAACACTTGTTCGTGTTTATAATGCAAACTGTAATTACGGTTCGCATTATAATACTGTAACACACGATAAGGATAACAATGGGAATTCCTGTCGCTTTCGTTGGTCCAACATATTATAAAATATAGCACACATATAAAAGATACTTCAAGTCGATAGTCGTGTGGCTTTTGATTATATAAGAAAACTACACACATTTTAAGATTTTGTAGCAATTTGCCTATCTAATTTTATGCGTCATACGTACTTACGTAGGGGCAATAATATAATTTGTTCTGTACATGCCCACCAGCATCGTGCTTACTACTACATGGTGCTCTTACCACGCATGCCATGATTACAGGATATGATTGCCGTCTGACCTGGTCAATTTTGACTTGAGTGAGCCAACATAAAATTCCATATCAAGATGGGGAATTCGAATGATAGTCATGTACTAATCAGCAACAGTACTGAGCACACTACTGCAAACGACTTTCGTCTTGGGTACTATTGTCGTCTGAATGCTTCCTGCACAAAGATCAAATCAGGCCGTAAGCGTGCAAACGATTCGAAGCTTTGTTTTCATTTGGTGTTATGTGCTGCGAAGGAATAAGGGAACCCATACAACCACCCTCGACACTACGAATTTTTATTTCAACAGGAAACCCTTATCATGAATCTGTTTAACCGATTGCGTCATCCACTCAGTATACAGGTATTTAAATCATATTTTAAATCGGAAAAGTATATTATTTTTATGCTCTTGACCTAAGTCTGTGATTATACGGTGATAAAAGTACATTAAATACAGTGTTTGAAATTTAAAGCAGTGCCATACTTGTGAATTGTGCCATTTTCCTTAAATCTGTTACCTAAAGTTTTTAGCCATTGCACTGAACTTAACGTATTCATTTTTTTACTTTGCTGTAGGTCATTGCTAGTATCTTATGCTCAGTAAAATGCTGCAACTTTGGACCAGGCAATTTAGGATTGTTTAATTTCGGTACGTTTGTATATCATAAAATATAATGTAATTAATTTAGACAGTTTTACGGTTCAAGCCATTCGGGTCAGTTTATGTATAAAAACGTAATGCATAACATTTGAAAATCGTGTAGGAGCCGGAAACTTAGGGTTTTTCAATTTTGGGGTTGGCAATGGCGGGATCGGAAATAAAGGTAAATAAATAATTGTTTGCTTTTGACGGACGATGACTTTGCTTCATCGTTTCTTAAATAAACATAATGATTTGAAAATATTTGTGAATTTTAATCAGGGTTCTTGAATGGCGGACTGTTAAATACTGGATTTTCGCAGCTTGGCATCAGAAACATTGGTGCTCTAAATTTGCTGCCAGTTCCAAATACTATCAGCGTGTTTAACGTGCCAGTTGCTCCAAATCTAACTCCACCTTTACCAGTAGTTGGCCGAAGGCGTCGTCGACGATCGACCATGAAATATCCAGAAGGAAAATTTCCCTGGCAGAGTGAAAGTAAAAGCAATGCGAAACAGACTGATCAAAAACAAGTAGCTAGTAGTAGAATTTAAAAAATCAATTACATAGCATGAAAAGTTTTTCAAAAAGTTCCTGTTTGTTATGTGTCTATATTATATAGTTGTTTCTTAAATGTTAATATTTAGGAAGTTAGTGAAGGTAATGCGTTTGATGTTACCAGTTTAATTATTTTGAAAGTCATGCTTAATATGTAATAAATTAATAACTTTTCATAACCAAATTCAGACCTAATGCTTTCCGTCAGTGTCAGTTAAATGTTTGATATAACGTCTCAAAGTGCCCCATGGCCAGCCCATTAGTAATTTTAAGAGTATGATATCGTTTGGTTTTTGATGGTTACAAATGCAAAGTTTTTAAGCTTTCCGTTTGCATGTTTGGTCTTGGTTCATTAATCTTGCACGAGAGCTAACGATTCTTTCTATTATTCTAACATCCACGATGTTCTCATAATTACGAATCAGTTTCTTTCAGAGTTAAGTTTCAATTTCTTAAGTTTTGATAGAAACATTTTTTAATCTGATTGCGTGGAATCTGCTCTCATGTTTCGATCAATAATGAATACTAATATAAATAAATTGTTTGAGAAATACATGGCTTGACCAATTTGAAAAGCATGTTTTAAAAATATGTTTTAAAATTTAAAAAAAGATTTTTTCCCGAAGGAATAATCAGTAATCTAGAGAATCTGCATTTACAATTACAACACCAAGTCAAATTTAGACGATTATTGCTCTTGAACTCTCCCTATGACCAGCAAAAAACCATTTTTTTTCCTTGGAACAGTCACTATGAGCGTGGGTTGAACTCAAGTCAACGTCAAGTGCTGAAGCTGAAAGCTATTCCAATGATGCATTGTCAACACATTTAGCTTTTCATATAAATCACCTTATGTAGGTAGTGTATATGATTTGTGTGATAGGAATAGGACAGCATGCTGTGTATAAGCAGCATTATCTTTTAAAGTCTTTTTCAGTTTTGATGGGGTCCACACGTTCATTATTAGTGTAAAGTAAATGATCATTTTGTCCATGTTTTAAAAATCAACTCAAAAACATATTCACACTCCAACATTAGCTATGACAGTGCAATAATAAATACAATGCAGGCATTTTTTACGTCCCATAGCATGTAAGAATATGTTAACTCGGGCACATGTAACAAGAGTACAAGGTTGGACAGATGAAGGTCACGTTGATCCGCTGAGATCTTCACCAGCTCACAGCAACATTCATTCATGTATTTTTAAAAGGATCTTTTTCGCTTTCATATCTAGTTGAGCTTTGTCCTGTGATTTTTGCTTTATCGTTCCTAAACTAAATTTTTAATTGCAGAAAATACTATCAATCCAATTTAAGCCTGTTCATTTTCGTTTACAAGGCTTTTCAACTTTTAGGAAACAATGCTGGAAACATTGCTACTGATAATTATTGCTGGCATAGTTGGGTTAGTTACTTTCCTTGTGACCTATGCAAGATGGCATTATGGTTCACTGGAGAAACTCGGCATTCCCGTGGCAAAACCACATTTCATCTTAGGAAGTGATCCTGACGCACACAAAATTGTCTACCAGGATAGGGACATGGAGCGCTTTCAAAAATTTGGTTCAGTATTTGGGGTAATGTTTACTTTCATACTTGATGAACACAAAGTTTCCAACATTTGATTTTGAAATACCCTCTTGAACCGAAGGTATATGAAGGACGCATACCTCGAGTCTTTGTACTTGATCCAGACATGATTCGAAGGATTATGGTCAAGGACTTTGACCACTTCTATGATAGAAGCGTACCAGATTGGGGCCATGAGATTTGGGACCAACTCTTAGATTTCTTACCAGGTTAAATTTTACTTAGGGCTTGGATTTGCAAATGCTTATCAAAAATAAAATTACATGAGCTCACTTATTAGGCTTTTCTCCAAAAGGATTGCGAGCAAATTATACGAATTACTTGTGTTTATTTAAAGGTGAAAAATGGAAGACGATGCGATCTGCTCTTACTCCAATGTTTACGTCATCACGTATTCGTAATGGAGGAAAACTATATTTAAATCTCATGGACAAATACATTAATGAGCTGCGGAAGGACTTCAAAGGAAATTCTGTGAAAGTTGATATGAAAGAGTGAGCACAAAAATTGTATTTATTCAATATATTTATATTTACTCAAGTTTGTATTGTAAAATTCCAATGCAAAAACTAGACGGTTCAATTTATGACTCACATTAATTATGATTAATTTATTGTGTTTGGTTGACTTATGCGTAGATTCATGACACCGATCTTTGTCGAATTCACATCCGAATACTTTCTTGCCATAAAATTGTCTGGAGAAGGGAACATCAAGGAAAACTTTATTTACAAGATGGTCTTAGAGTCAATAAATGACGAAATGGAACCGTCGTTTATATTCACGCTGATGAGTAAGGGAGATTTTCTACATTGCTATACATTACATACATTAACAAACAAGAAATGTCGCAATAATATAGAAAATGCAGCTTGGTTATAGTTTTTCTGCACCCAAAATCGGATATTGCCCCAAAAGTGAACCCTTCCTAAAACAAGTCTTATGTTTGGAATTTATCGCAGTAAATCCAGTGTCGTAATCTGGTTTATATGATCTAGTTTTCATGAACGTTGCGTGTGATTTTATAAGTTTATAAGAAAGTTAGAAGCATTAATTGATGGACCCCCAAACGTTCTATTGATATCAACTATCAGGATTATTTCAATGCCCTTATAACCTGGAAAATTCGAATTAAAATTTTTTATTGAAATTTCACCAAATCAAGCGTCTGATTGCGAATCCATTGTTGCTAATATTATCGCGAATTTTGCTTTCGATCCTTAATACTGTCTGTGACAGGTATAATCAATTCAAATTAATCACACGAATTTTGATTTTTCTGCAGGCGTGTACCCTTTCATCCTAAAAATTTTCTCAGGATTTTCAACAGAAGGTATAAAAAAGTTTTTGAAAACTCTCGACCAAGTAATTCAAACACGAAAGCAGTCAAAGTCAAACATTGATTCATCCACCGGAAAGGATTTCATTGACGTAATGGTTTCAATGCTGGACAAGCTAGACACACCAGAATATAAACGCCTAGGAATAAACAAGCTAACTTTACAGGCACAAGCCTTTGAAATGTTTGTTGCAGGATTTGATTCAATTATAAGCACACTCTGTATTCTTTCGTACTATCTTGCAAAAAATCCTGACATTCAAGAGAAGGTCTTGGACGAAATTGATCAGAACTATAGCATTGAGAACTCCAAAAAAGATGCAGCTCTTCCAGAGTTACCTTACTTAACTGCTTGCATAAAGGAAGCAATCCGCCTTAGTCCCAGTTTCCATCGGCTGGAGAGAATGTGCATGAAGGAATGGACGTATAATGAGAATGGAATCAACTTAACGATTCCTAAAGGCATGAGCGTTTGCATTCCAGCTTGGGCCACCAACAGAAATCCGAAAGCATTCAAGGAACCTGAAGAATTCCGTCCAGAGCGATATTTGAAGAATCAAGATGGGATTGATGGAAGTGCCTCAACGAAAGAAGAGCAGAACAATCTTATGCAATATGCCATGACGAGTTTTGGCCATGGACCACGAAACTGCCCCGGTTCCAGAATGGGTATTGAAATGATAAAAGCTGGAGCCGCAAGAATGTTGCAGGAATTTAAGTTTGAAAGCAGGGACGACACTAGAGCCGAAATTCAAGAAGGAATTCCAATGATTACCAGGTATAAACCAATTTACCTGGATGTTGTTAAAAGAAATGAACAGTAAACTTAATACATCCATAATTAAACCAGTATTACATTAAAGCTTCTACTTAACGTGTTTCAACGCATCTGCGATTTGGAAAATTTATGGTGTAAGGTATACGAGAGCATTTACAGTAACATTTTACTAAAGCCTAATTACTACTAACATTACATTGCATGATAAATGTATTAGGTTAATTACATGCGTACTTGTACTCCAAGCTGTTAAATTGTTTTAAACATTAATAAACCAAAACTATCAGATTGTTAACTTTAAGATTCCTGATACTGTCGAATGAACTCTATGTATGGAGATACTCTGGTGCAGAAACTGGGCATATTAGGCCTTCCACAACCTTTGAAATGTGAAATATTGATTCATGTCAAAATGTATTCACATTATTTGCATTTTAAAATTCAGAGGTTATTTGTGTTTTTGTCATAATCGTATATACCAATTCCGAAAGATACCAGTCCAACTAGCACTGGACGACCATCTTCATAAATCACTAGTGGACCTCCTTGATCCCCTGTACAACTGTCAACGAGGCCTTGGGTCGAGTTGGAGCTTGGAGCGGTGATGCATATCATCGAATCTTCAATTATGACCGATCTTAATGCGTCGCTGCCAAAATTATTTTGACAATCTCGGTTTGAGTTCAGTATCCTAACTGTGGCTTTTTGTAACTTTTCTTGAAGTGAGATTTGTTCTTCCCGTTTTGTTCCCCATCCAGAAATAACTCCTACTTCTATAGCATAAATATCGTAAATTAACTTTAGCTAAATTATAGCAGAACATATTGATGAGAAGATCCGTAATATTTTCCAACCTGTAGGAACTAAATCAGAAGCATGCAAAGTTGGAATTGATGCGACATCCTCCGTCCAAGAAAATGCAGGATTGACTTTAAGAATAGCTATGTCATTTGAATGATCTGAATGCTCTGCATAATTTGGATGAATGTGAGTACTGGTCACTTGAACAATTTGCTGAGATTCGGACGCATTGGCTATGCTAAGGTTAAGATTTCCAGCTACAACAGTGGTTATGTAAGGAGAAGCAACCTCAGCACATGCGGCAGTTGTCAGTACCGTTCGCTCATCAATAATCACCCCTCCACAGAAATGCAAGTAGTTTAGACTGGTCCTTAGACTTACTTGCCAGGGGAATTCGTGAGACTGAGCTAGAAAGAACCACCATAAAACTCATCAATTTTCAATATTTCTATATTTATTTACTAAGTCATTCATCATTGATTCGTGGTGATGCTGATGACTGAAAACTTAATACCTTCACTTCCTTCTTCCACCAGCAAGGAAGTACGAACTTCATTTGCAATGGGAACTCCTAGAAATTTAATAAAGATATTGATCACAATAATTAAGGGTATACATGTGTACGTATTTTGATGCATTTGCACCGACAACTTTGCATATATTAGCTTTTTTGTATTGTTTACCTTCGACATTTAATGTAAGTGATGTAAAGAAACACATTATTTTGAATAAAGTGGATTTTCTTGTGTGAACTGAAAGGTTCTTCATTATTGCAAATTGCAAGTAAATATAGGTCGGTATACTGGAAAAATTTTGCTACTAAACGTACTACACGTATTTTATTTGCTTGTGTGCTTCTTCGATTATAAATGGAAATGTGTTTGTGTGAGCCATGCAAGAATAACAAAACAATAATTAGTGTAAAGTAATGGATGTTGTAAATTCTAACTTATCTTAATTGACGTTAGCTGCAAGATTATCTATCAATGTTATCAGTAGCTGGTACTACATAATTCTACTTGCATGTTGTCTGAACGGTTGACATTGCCAAAATACAACATTCAACGTGCTGTTTAAAATGCACGATGAAATCATAATGAATTGCATACTTGAAAGTTCCATGATGAATCTTTTGCGATGTCTTTTTCGAATTCCAGTATTATGAATTAATAATTTTCAAAGGATAATTTTTAATTATGCTATTTATTGAACATCACCTTTACGATGCATTGGTTATATACAGTCATATAATTTCTTACAGTACAACTGAATTAGCGCATAAACATATAAATCTCGGTCCACAAATCCTGTTCAGGAATGTGACAAGCCAACATGTTAATTAAATTACATGTAAAATACAGAAAAACATTACAAAAGATTTTTTTTTTAGATTTTTACCGATTTTCATCAGATTCAATAAGGTGAAATTTTCTTACAAAAATATGAGACTTACAAAGCAAGTTTATTTAGATTTCAATTCAACTATTGTCATGTATCATTGCTAATGCAAAGTGTAAAAAAATATTAGTAATCCCGATCCCCTCATTCATTCTTTTCTTAAATACATGCAAAATGGCAATGACCTTTTTGCGCTAACACAGTGACTCCTCGTTATACTGACTTTATGACTACAAATCAGTCTAATAGTAAATAAAAAATACAAAATATAAGTTATGTACATATTTTTAGGTTACATACCTACTCCACAAACACTCCGAATACAAATATTCGTTCGTCTTATTCCACTTTTTTGGATGTGCTCATATAGATGGACATACATACTATGAAAGTTGTGTCCTATCAACTTATAACTATTTACTAATTATTATATTATGAGTATATATTAATTGCTTAAATCATTAAAGGCAAATATCAAAAGAATTATACTCTGGACAATATGTCACAGAGGTCATGCGTACGTAGAATACTGCATGCGAAATTGCATCTAAAGAAACTGTACAATTAGCTGGACCAACTATGCAGCAACTTTACAAAATCCTCTTCTCAAGAAATCCTCTCTTCTTTACTATAGATTATCCGAACAGACCATTGCGTCATTCATCAATCTTTGTACAATTATGCTCGAGGCAAACGGCTTAATTGTTTACGCAGATCTAGCGAAACTGTCACAAGACTCAATCTCAATGGAAGATTCATCCAATCCATCGGAATCCGGTTCACATGCAGCTGCTCCCCCTTCACATTCGCCATCACTGCTGCTAGCAGATCTGTTAATAAATTCAATTAAAAGTTCATGATAAATTCTCAATGTTATACAGTTTTTGGTTGTGGCGAAAGAGAAAATATTATAGCGCAATTTCTACCTTTCTGATGCAGTGCTTTCGGTTGAGCTACATGAAATTGTACGACTGAATTTAGGCCTCTTTTTGACTTGGTTGAGCTGCGACAATGGAATACTTCTTACTGGAATCTCTGCAGCAAGTTTCTGCTCAATTTCCTTAACAGTCAGATTGGTTTGGAGAAAGTAGTGAAGAGCAGCATCAGAGAGAAACACGGAAGACCTCATCACTCTAAAAACGAACAATATGCAGCATTTTACATTGTGGATGCTCAAATATTGTCATTCAGCATAGTTTGAATAGCAACAATTCTAAATACTGACCTTTGCATGAACTTTCCCAATCCGTAGCAGCGCTCTTCAATTACATTTCCAGTGAATTTGCTTGAGTAGATGAAGGTTTTTGGTGGCAAAGGTGGCACAATTCTAAAAGTAAAATTAATAAAAATGGTTAGTTTTGGATTCGGCGAGTTTTCAATCAACCAAATAGAATCTACATTATTAGCCTTACTTGTTAGGATGATGGTATGCCAGTTTATCGTGAAGCCAACAAAATTCGGAGAATCTTCGGCGGACCTCAGAGTACGGCAATGAGAAGGCATAATGGTTCGTCTGGAATATTTGAGACACACAATTGTTGAAAAGAATGCACAAAACACATAAACAGCATAATATGAAATCAGTTTGCAAAACTAAAAAATTGATAATTATCCTTACATCCAATCTGATCAAGTACGATGTGAAAGTGGAAGTCCAGCCAAGTCTCTCCTTAGATGTGATAGTTACAGGCTCGCATACTTCCAGTTTGATACGCCTCTGCAAGAAAAAAATATGATATTTAAGCTACATGTAGATCAAGTATTAAAACCAATTGAGTTAAAATGTCACTGATGTAAGATGCGCATGGAGTGATGCATTGTATGTAACTACTCTAACTAAGTGTGTATGTGTATATAGACTATAGACGAATGCATGGTTTGTTGTAATAGATATAATGTCGGTCAGTCACCTAAAATTGTTTCACTCATGGTGCACTTAAAGCAAAAACATTCAAGTACATGGACAAGTAGGAAATGCAGGTACGACCTTGTCATGCTTTGAATAGTGCGTGCGAAAAGAAGTAAATTGCAAGGCGAAATGCATTTCGCAACAAGAATACCTATGCAGTAAGCCAAACATGAATGAAATGATGCAAAGTTAGACGAGGAAAACAACAAGATAAATCATTTTAGGTAGTAGTCATACTTATGCGCACACGTTTAATCTATTTTTCAAGAGAAGCTTCGGAAATCTCACTGGATGAGTCATTAGCTCTTATTACCAAGAGCCTTTTCATAACTAGTTAATAAGAATACAGAGTTAAGAGTTGTTATAAGTTAATGCCATGAAACTCAGGGGTCAAACATGTCATACAGATGTGCCATTTTATCTTGGCAAAAGTTTTATTCAAAGCTACCACTCAGTATAACTGGGTATATTACGTAAATCTGTTCATTAATATCATCTAAAGCAATTTATCACTCACATAATCAATTCAATCATATATATGTTATGTCTAAAATGGCCTTGAAGTATTTTATGCAAGTCTGTTCGTCTCACCACATTTCGTGGTTAACGTGTTCGCTTTGCGCGTTAGTAACAAGTAGTAACTTTAAATATTTTAAACCCCATACGGTTTCGTTTACGATTTAGTTTAAGCTAGGAATACTTGAATGCTAAATTTTGATCAGACTCACAATATGGAACCGTTTCAAATAGCAATGCGATGCTTTGATCTCATTACATTTCATAGAAGCAAACTTAATTTCAGAATACCACAGGATGTTCTCATTATCAATTTCAGCGAAGATATATTCTGTTCAATGAATGGCAAATGCATGCAAATATTTGTATCAATTTCCTCTTGGGTTTTATGTACTGTGATAAATTTCTAGCATATTGGTTTGTGGATGGAGAGCTATTTTGCAGAGCAATAAAATTACGATTTGTTTGCATTATGTTTTAGGTAAACTTCATTGAGTGTACCTACTTAGCTACCTAATATTGGGATAAGCCTTTACTGAAATGAAATGTGGCAGGTTATCTGCAAAAGCTTTGAACCTGAATTTACTGCGTCTCAGTCACTCTTTATATCTTCCATATTAAAATGATCGGTATGAGTACGAGGTTCATATTCAAGCCGTTCTATAATATGCATATAAGTTGAAAGTACAGCATACTATCTCTGATATCCAGGCTCAAAACTTTGTGTTGATCAATTCAAGCACACGGCCAGCAGTTAATGTGGGTTCAAATCATGTTAAGCTTGGGTGCTTTGAAAACTACATATAACCTGCCAAAATGTCTCTACGTAAATTATACGGTGTAGTATTGCGTATTGAAGTACTTTGTATGGAAAGGTAAAGTCAGGGTAAGCGCTAAGAGTAACAGTTTGCAAACCGAGTTGTTTTTGCATTATGTCTCCACTACCACTGTCTGCTGATGCAATTTCAGAAGGCCATTTCATGAGTGCCTGTCTATTTGTCTGCAATAATGCCATTGTACTTTATCCATTGCTTATTTTGTTCACATACCTAATTTTTACTCTCAAAGAAGATGTTTACTATGTCTACAACCATTGTTGTGATCATGAGCACAGATCGTGCTCCTCAATACAATTCCACCTACCAATGCACATGCTACTACGCAGTAGAATGAAAACAAAATGTAATTGACCAGCAACTTGTTGTTGTTCTTTTTGGCATGGGCATACAATAATATTATATCTTTGTTACTTACGTTTGAGCCCCGCTCATGGACCATGAACACGGTTCCATTGGAAGAAGAGGTGATTCCGGGAGATGAGGCTTGGGAGTCAATGGAGGAATAAGATGCAATCTCAACGTTAGCAGGCATTTTGTCGTTAATAATCGAAGTAATTTTTGAATGAACGAGTGTATAAAAAATAGCACCGTTGAGTAATAATTTATTGAAAACGCACTTAAACGTAACTAGAAATTTCAGGAAGACTAGGATAGTACTTGAAAAACTAACTTTAAGTCTTAATACTGCTGCTGGAGGTAGTCACTAATTGTTTTCTACCAGACTTAATGCAGCAGTGTAGTGGACCACGTCGAAGAAGCGGCACGTTGTCTTGAACTATTGGAGCGTCCACTGCCACTCTTCACAAGTTTCAGAACGCAGACACTTTTTCTATTCCAATTCAATTTCGCGTTGTCACTTAAATGTTTAAAGTTTTCAGCAAAGTAATGGCCACTCTTTGTATTGGTGCTGTTACAGGAATCCTTTTTGTTTTGATTGGAATCTGAGTCCCAACCTAAACTCATGCCCGAACGCCTAGGTAGGCACCAACGTGAAGATTATTCAGGTTAAATAATATTGAACAAAAGTTCAAGCCCTCTAACTAGCAATGCTAATGGCAGGTCAGTAGGCATTAGTAGAACTGCTGCTCTAGGAGTCGAGAGGTCAAATCAATTGCTGACGAATCGATAAGCAAGTAGGATTCAAGTTGAGATCGTAGTTATTCATTTAGAATCCTTGTCAGAAGATATCTCATGAAAAGTCTTAAAACTTTTCGGGTCAGTATGTGAAGTTTAAGGAAAAATATGATCTCCGAAAATGAAGATACAGTCGATTCAAGTAATTGACGATTAGTCAAAGTATTCGAAAAGTTTCAAAAGTATTTAAATTTGATGTGAGTATTTTATTTTCGTTCAAAAAAGCTTGACACTGCTTTAAAGAAATTGCTATGAACAGCTATGAAAAAATCTCGTCGATTTGAGCTGTGTGCTTGCGGTGAATGCTTTCCAACGAATGAAGCTTTGAGAGAAGAAACTGGCCTATTTATCCGTATCTGCATATCGCCTGAGTTCATGAGATGGTCATATGCAACGCAGCAGCCAACTAAACTACCTAAAAGTAGCTTTGGTTTTGTGTACACTTTTTTTCCATGAAACTCTCTCTAGTAATTTCTCTTACGCATGAATTGGGTGAATTGTATACAAAGAAATAAAAAAATTCCCAATTCCCAACGCATATTTTTCAGGCTGCCCCATACTTCCCACAGTTTAGCATTTAGATTTTCGTATTTAAGTTAGCGTAGTTTTCATTATAAAAAAGAAACTTTGACCTTTTAAACAAGTTACTAACAAAAGCAGTATTATTTGTGAGGAAATAATTATGTTAATAACAATGAACATCATTTGCAAATTAGACTAAAGCTGCTATACTCACTACAAGTCTACAACGTAGAATTAAAATCTCATATCATTATGTATTTTTCCTTTTCATAAGATAATGTTTTATTCCGGAGCCACAGCCAGTCGGTTTGAATCATATTTTAAATTTTTTGAATATTGTGCATAGTTGGATATGATAGCATGGCTTGTTGGAAGTGGTTAAGGTTAAATTATTTCCTTTCCAAGTCATCAATGACGTCAGATTTGCATGCAGTTGATCGAATATAGCAATTAAATGGGTGTGCTATGTGCTCTGAAAAGTGTGTTTTTCAAACACCTTTCCATTCAATAAAATGGCGCTTCGATGGTGTACCTTCAAAGCAAGCAGAAACTCACATGAGCGTTCGAAATCCGATTAAGTTATTAGTACACCACCAATCGATATGGCCAGAAAAGTATGGATCATTATTAAGACAGTGATGATCAGAGAACGAGGAAAAATGCAAGAAAAATGAGAAAATATGTATGCAAATATGCACGAAAAATCGGCAAA
>JAQIXX010002964.1:0-21744 GCA_034700605.1 Willowsia nigromaculata
TATTTTCCTTTCCTTAAACAATGGAGAAACTTAAGGGGATTAAAATGTCGGACCTTACAACTTTCGCAGTTTTCTAGCGTACGTCAAAGATATATAGTCAATCAATAAACTTGCTTCAATGCTACAAAAAATGGATTTTGGATATAAAATGCATTGAATATTCAAAGTTAAGCCTCAGTTGTCGCTTTTTGGAACTTCGCATCACTGTTTTTAAGAAGTAGAGTTATTTTCTTTTTGAAGATGTTCAAGCATCGATGACAACAAGGATTTTTTAACTTCGTCACCGACCCAACATTATAAGAGTCGAATGACTTAATCTATTCCACTCCAAAGTAAAACATTTTCTAACGCTTACACATAAACTTTCATGTATTTCAACCATTCTTTTCAACACCTTAAAACAACAGTTATTTTCTACTAGAAAGAATAGAATAGAGGACGAGATCCCTCCTCACCAAACGAAAAATATTACTGAGATATTTCCTTTCATTGTTGGAGTCATCGGTGGAATTAAAGTGTTAAGAAGTTTTTCCTGGCTTAGAAAACTTTTCCACATATTCACAAGACCAGATGCGTCCATACCACGAGCTCTTCTGATGATGTGAGGCGGAACAAGTCCCACAAAATATAATGTTAGGATTTCAGCTGTGTATTTTTCTGAACTTACGTTTATCTGGAATACGTTCGAGTTTAATTGCCATAACCTACGAGCGTACTTGTTGCAAGTTTAAGGAGAAAAACGACTGCAACATTTTTGCAAGCGCGCGTTGTTATTATAGTGTCTTTTAAAATATTGTTTGTGCTATTTGAATCTCAAATTGGAGTATACTATACAGAAAGTTGTAATGCAAAATTACTAATTGTGAAAATTGATCACTTCAATGTAAGAATTGTATTGAATTGTATTGAAGAATTGCTAAGCAATTACTTTGAATTGGATCGATGATTATGTGAATTGTAAATAAATCTACTTATTATTATTAAAAAATACATCGTCTTTAATTGCAAAGCGTTTCAATAGATTTGAGGGTGACACAAATTTAATCTTAAGATTATTAACAAATTATAGATACTACACAACTTATAATGATCATTAAGAGTGTAATGCCTTGTAACTTAAGTATTTATTTTTTTATATTAAAGTAACTAGCTAAGAATACACCTTTTCATAATTAGAGCATAGCCAATTTTCAGCAATGCTGAAGCTTTCGACTAGGTCTGGTGCACATCGCTGCTTTTTTATGTCTGGGGATTTGAAAATTGTAGGGTTTACACCATCTTTAGATTTTGATTATAACAAAGGCATGACAAAGAAAATTTGGTAAGGATTTTATATATAAACAATGAAATATATAGCCACCTTTGGTCACAAACAAATTTTTTGAAATAAATTGAACCAAAATTTTACAATTACCGTTTTATAATGAGATTTACCTATTTGACCGTGGTTTAAAAGATTTAGCCACTATGCATTTATTGTACTTTTTTCATAGTCCTGACTTCTACGGAAAACACTGTTAAAGTAATCACCTGATAAGGGGCCAAATTAGAAAAGTTACTGGTAGATTACCAATCACAGTAAAGATCTAAAACAAAACCTGCATGTCAGGTAGCCTTTCTTTTCTCCACTATTATTTTAGATTTTATTTTTACTCGACTGTTTAATGTTAATATGTTAAGTGTAAAAAATAGTATTTTAAGCCAAATTCCCTGTCTTTTTACAAATCGGATGATGCAAAACTTAAGCGCTTCCATCTAGAGCTTAAGCAACTTCTCATGCCTACACAAAGATTGCCAAATATCATAACTATGATGTCACACAACTTGTAATATTTAAACTCAAAGATGAAACACGATACAGACGATAAAATTCCCACCACCCAAACCAGAAATATTATCAAAATATTTCCCTTCATTGTCGGTTTCATCAATGGAGTAATGATTTCAGGAAGTTTTTCCCGGCTTAGAAAATTTGTCCACCAATTCACAAGGCCTGATGTTTCTATACCGCGAACTCTTCGTAATATGTGAGGCGGCACAAGTCCAACAAAATCTAGTGTCACCACCTCCGTTGTGTATTGTTCTGAACTTACGTCAACTTGTAACATGTTTAAATTGTGTTTCCATAATTTCTGTGCGTTCTTGTTGCAAATATAAGCAGGAAACACAATAGCAATATTTTTGCAAGCTCGAAGTTCCTCAACCAGCAAATTATTTTCAGTTTCTTTAAATGTCTCCTCGTCCATTCTAGAAACAGTTAGGAACATTTCTCGAGATCGGCGATACAGCGAACTCACATTCTTTAACTGGTCAATCAAGCTAAAATTGTTTAAGACTTTTAATCTTCTACGATGTCGAATGACTTTCTCCCATTCAATGAAAACCTCTGAGGTCAAAGAATTTCCAAGATGACTGCTACCAACTTGATGGCTACTATTCAGTATTTTGACAATTATTAATGTCATAGTTTTTGACGACCTTTGAAATGCTGCTCTGCCTGTTCTACTATATATTGTGAAATTGTTCCGAAGTAAAGTCTCAAGTTTGTCAAATGGTAAACTCGTTCGAGGGGCAATTAAATTGTATACGTTTGTGTTTTTGTAAGCATTACTCAACACTATTCCAACCAACAAATATGCTCCGAGTATTGCTCTAGATTTAAAATTACTTATCATATTCCCTGAGAATGGGTCACCTTGTTCTAAGAGAACCTTAGTTAAAGCGAGAAGATTAAATTCGAAAACCTTTGAGTTATACATTTGAAAAGTTAATTTCCCTTTAGTCCTTATCATAAATGGCATACAAGCGACTAAACTTATTACAGATATTACAATCCAACACCAAATATACATATCAAACACATTTACCATTTCAATAAATGGGTATGGATTGCTAAAACTTTTCCCACAACTTAGAAATCGAAGGGACTTCAAAGTTAAATTAATTTGTAAAGTGAATCGTTTGGTGATTGGTATTTCTAAATTATTGGATTCCCCAGTTAATCTTAACATGTACGGCTGAATCCCGTAGGGTTCCCAATCCCTTATGCCATAACCAGTCAATGTGCACGAAGCCTTTTCATTTATTGCAAACGAAAAATTTCCCAACATAGACTTAATAATATAGCTATAAACGAAGTAACCTACTTCTAATAAATCGCTTCCGATTTTGGGCCTTAACAGATTTTTTGCGGTTTCCTCGTATTTGCAGTTTGATATATAAGGCCAGAACTTGCCCAAATTGGGATCCGTTTTCTGCGGAATATCCCATATGAGATGAGCATCTGTGGAAAAAACAATTTCTTCAAGAAATCTTACAGCGACGAGATGAAACCAATTATTTAGCGGAATCTTGGTCCGAGGTATTTTTAAGGCTTTAGCGCTGTTTGGAACCAAAACATCCAGTGACACTAAATGGCTTTGTAAATCACCTAGAGCTGTAACGTTTTGTAATTCCGCTGTACATTCAATTAATATATTATTAGATCTCACACCAAAGTAATAGGTTGGATGACCCCAGCCAATATAAGAGTTTTTAATATGTTTGTCGTAAATACTTTTGGTATTGTTTGTGATTCTAAGATTTATAAATATGTGCACAGTTTGTGGAATTGTGGCTTGAACTTGAAGTTTTCCATTATTAAAGTAATCGAATATTAGTGGGTATTTAAACACTCTCTTGAAGTCCGGCCGTATCGGAAAAAGTTCCACATGAACCATACAATTCCAGGGATTTACGAAAGATGAGAACTGACTGAAATGGAGCCTTAAGGCCGCACATTTATTTGCATTTGTTGCAAATGTAGTTGGCCCGCTACAACCGTTATCCTTCGTAATATTCACATTCGATTTTCGTATATGATGAGATAAGCCCCACATATAATTTGTATCCCAAATGTTTTTGTTCCGTTTGCTAGCAGTTGAATGTATTTGAAGAAAGAAATTACGAATAATTGCAGGAAATTCAATATTGGACTTTATATTAATTTTGTGAGGGTTATCAAAAACTAATAGACAACTTTTTGTTTTAAAAGGGTTCAAAAGCTGATTCAGATTCTGGACAGATGGAAAAGTTTTAACTGGCATTTCATCATGAAAATATTTTTCAACGTTTTTTCTTCTCTGATATAAATGCTCAGCATCTATTATAGCGTTAGAGGCAAATGCTCTTTTGTCAGTGGCACCAAAAAATATTAATTTACTGAATGCATAGCAACATGAAATGTGAAATAAGGTATTCTTGAAAAGATGTTTAAACATTGTGAATTTTACTGAAAACAAGAAACACATCGCGTACACTGTCGCAAATGCATATAAAAACTGAAGGTTATTTTGCAAAAATGAGATCCAATTTACATCAAATCAAATTTGGTGTTTTTCTTAGTTGACAGCATGTAATTTGCACTTCATTCGCCTACACATAAAGAAGTATAAAAATTAAGATATGATACACAGATAACTTTAATTCTTTAGTATTCTTTTCGTGCAACTAAAACCATGCAATGGAATGCTTGTTCACTAAACATAATTACTGACTTAAGTAAAAAATGTCGATCATTAAACTTTACCCTTGTATCAACAATTTTAATTTCTAGACAAAAAATTTGTTATAAGAACATAAAAACTTGAAATTCTTGTATTTGATAGTCAAACATAAACTAATGCCTTTTAAAGCTATTTCTAAAATTGTCGATAAATAATTCAAACTCAATTATATTGGTGCAAATAATATACCATCATTAATCGAGTACAGCACGTTTACAGCACAAATTTTTACAACAACAGCGGAACTATTCCCAACTAATTTATATTATATGATATCGATGGACAAAATACGATTCAGTCTATGTGCAAAAAATATTTATAATGAACAAGTCTATGTGCTTTTCCTGAACCGATGCAAATGAGTCTATGTGCAAAAATACATTTTTTCAGGAGAGCTAAAACATTGTAACGGCACATTTTTTACTAATTTTCATAAAAACTGCTAATTGTTATTCATTCTACTGACTAGTTTGAAATCTTTTGAATGTATTTTATTAAAGCAGTCCATTATTATATTTTAGAAATAATAACAACAATCTAAAACTAAAAAAGATTATTCACTTGAGATAGCGAATTCAATTAAGGAAAGGCTTCCATGACTTAAATAATGACTTGTTAAAAAAAGTTAGTTTTTATTTAGTAAAGTCTCACAAAACCCATGTACTTCGGCAGGTAAAACATGCAGCATGCTCATCAGATCCTCATATTTTCGCTTTTGGAGACTAATTGGAGTACTGTTTAGTAGGGGAAACTTAGTATTCGGGTCGACTCGATACCTTCTTGGAAACTGCTTCCATTGCAGCCCATGTTCAGTTTTGTAATCTAGCGTTCCAAACGGATTGTACTTAATTTGGTGGAGGTCGGTGACGTGGGGGTCAGTTTTCTTGTTACCAGGTCGGATGCTGCTGTAGGTCTTGTGTTTCGAGAAATCCGAAAAATCTGTATGCTTCATCCACCGGACTCCATAGCCGCCGTGTTCTTTACGTGCATTTTGGCAAATTGAAGTATAATCCCAAGGGCTATAAATAATGCGGCCTCGTAAATTATTTTCAATTTTTGCATGGACGGAATCCACTTCCATTTGCGTGTGTCCTTTCTCCAGATATTTCTGTACAATCACCTTGTTTTTCTTCACAGCATAATGAAGTAATGCGATGGACATGATAGCGTTTCTATTTTGGCTTACCAGAAATTCATTGGCTTACTTCGTCTCTCCTCCTTTGCGAATGCGGAAATGGATGATTTTTCAGTTGGTTTCTTCAATAGCCAATTTCGTACCTGCAGTTTTCCAATTCCGAGTGTCTGTAGAAACATTCCTAGGCACACCTGTTTCCTGACACCATGAAGTTTTAAAAAGTATAGGAATGTGCTATTTTTTCTTGTCTCTCCACTCTTGACGGTGAAGCGTTTAGGAATAGTTTGGTCAACCAAAGACAAAACAAAGGAGCGTTTTCCTTCCCAGCCAAGAGATTTCCAAAAGCCATCAAAAATGTTTTTCCGGTCTTCAGAGCTAAAGTCGGCACAGAATCGGTTAGTTGATTGTTTGCACTTTTTTGACTGGCAAGGCGGACCGAGTTTTCGTTCACTTCGTGGCTTATCCTGGGGAGTCCTGCGACGGTTCGTCGAAGGATCCATAACTGAAGAATATCCCATGTATGCTTCGCCTTCCATTCTTTTCTCTTCGTTTTCCTTCCTGAATGAACTGCCTCGTCTCCTTGTAGAGGAAGTAGTTGGCTGGTATTCGGGATCAAACTGTTAAAAACCGATTGATTCGTATTCAAGTCATTGTCTACTTTTCTTTACTCTCCAATTGCAAGGAATGTAAATTACCTCATTTTCTTCAACTTGGCAATGCAAATGTTCATGACTATCGACTTCATGTCCATCACTGTCACCACGGTGTTCCAGCTACACTCTTCTGTTTTCGTGATCTTCATAGTTTGTAATTAAGTCCATTATTGACCCATCTTGAATTTCACAATCTTTATGAATCACGTCGACTTGAGTTCCATTAATTAGCAAATTCTGGCGATCATGGGTTGGGTTCCACATGCAAAGCTGAAGGACACCCGACACTAAAGTTGATTTTACTTCCTGAGTCGGGTCCAGGGTGGGGAGAATCAATCAGTCCGACGAGCCCAAGTCCTTGCGGTGGTAAACGGTTTTCGTGTGAGGGTTTCCGGTTTGGCGTTACATGACGATCAGCAATCAAGTCGACTTTACGTTTCTTTTCCCTTGAGCATGATCTTGTTACTAGAACGGAAGTCTTCATAGCAGCCGTAACTCCAGCTGTTTCAGAATATTTAAATGAGATAATTTAAGTAAATATATGTGTGAAAGTCTATTTGAAACAATGATTCAACTATGAATTTAAAAAAGCATGAACCTAAAAATATAGCTTACACACTGGTATTCCACTTTCTTGGCATGCCAAAGTGATTTCTTCGATTGTGTGACAATCGGAATCAGAAATTTCGCAGTCAGAATCAGAAATTTCGCAGTCAGAATCAGAAATTTCGCAGTCAGAATCAGAAGTATCGCTTTCCATAATTATGGAAACGGCACAAGTGCAATATTCAGTTGAAAATCAATACAAAAATACTACAAAATTAAAGTAAAAATGATCGAAGAGAAAAAAGTTCTCGAAGCAAAAATGTGATGATTATGTTGCATCGTTCCTCAGAGCAAAAAGCTGCAAGTGTCGATAATTTTGGTACCAAAAGGAAGGAAATTTTTTCAGCTATCTGATGCGGTTAACTTCTCACATTGCCCCAGGAATGCATATAGACTCATTTGCATTGGTTCAGGAAAAGCACATAGACTTGTTCATTAGAAAAAATCTTTTGCACATAGATTGAATCGTATTTTGTCCATCGATATAAGACAAAAAAAATTTAGTATTGACCGTTAAATTATACTTTCTACAAAACTTTCTACAAGCAGCATACAAGCACAATTTCTAACCCGTTTTTATGACTTGACTATGCCTATCTGTGTTAAGTAAAATTAGCGTAACTAAATTTGTCAAAATTAAATGAAGATTAATTAGAAGTGTATTTTTTACAAAATCAAAGAAAGGTCCACATTTCATATCTAAGTACCTCATTGAAGTCCATATTCTTTTCATATTTTTTCTTTCAAAGCCTTTTATTCTATCCGCGTCAAGCTTTCTCTTAGCCTCAAAAACTTTTGACAAGTTGTGTGTGTCAAAACTCATTCCAACATAAATGCACACAACGATTGATGTATTTACACCCGACAATAGATAGTTTATTCAAAAGATGAAAGATATTCCACTGAAAAACATAATACTTGCCCACAAAAGACTATTCACTATAAGCTTGCAAGCCGCTACACAAATACAGTAAAAACTTTGAAAAAACTCTGCAAGAAGTGTATGGCAGAGATTATGTTGTATGAATACAAACTGAAAAGACTTAATCGATAAAGTGCTAGTTGTTATCGAAGCTGATAAAATGTAGTCGTACACATCAAGTCGGACACAATCAAGAATTACAATAAATGCAAAATATCGAGAGGAAACTGAATGCACAAGTGCAGTAACGACAAGAAATAATACAAAATAGGATAGAATAGTGACCAGTGTGAGGCAGACAAGACTCGTAGACGAGACAATTCACACAAGACCTGGAGTACACGGTACAATGGATCAATGTTAAAGTACGACAAAGCTGTAAAGGAGCAGAGGTTCTGATGTAATGGGGAAGTGTCAAAAAGACATGGTACACGAATCAATACGCTAAATAGCTTGGCATAAGAAATTATTTGGAATAGTAACGCTTTCCGTTCGTTTTAATTTTTCGAGTTTAGAAGAGATAAAGCCTGTTTGAATATTAAGCACAACATGCAATATTGAAACGTCAGTTACACTCAGATATCAAACTGATCTTTGCAAATTAAAACTTTACGCTTGGGAAAAGGATTTAGTTTACCTGTCCTAATGTTGGAATGGAAAAGTGGAAAAATATAATTCAGCAAGTGTTGCTCCAGATATGTATATAGGGAGAAACCAACCTCTGAAGTTTTTTCCACCTACATTCGAATATTTGAAAGATTTTTGTGGATGGATTTCACGACAAAATTAATTTTTATCATCCGTTTGCTATCCACCATGCGATAAAACTTTAGACGGGCACTTTTAATTAACTTCATATGCCTCTTTTTATTTTAGCTGGAGTTTAAGAAGAGAGATGAGTCATTGTTAGAATGGTTTTCTCACGTCAACACTGTCAAAACAAAATTTCACTTTTCAAGTTTCCAGGAACTGCACTTGCATTAATTTACTAATAATTTACTAATTTACTTGGAACCGATAATGTAATATTTCACTATATAATAAGGAAAAAAGGAACACATCTTCAAAATAAAGCTCGTAATTTATACACTCAAATTCTAAATTTTAAACATGTAAAGTCGTACTGCACGCTTTACCGGAACTTTAGCGCGTCATTGAGCATTACAGTTCAACACGACAGTATATGCTGTCATATCAGTGGGACTAAAAAATATCAATTTACTGAATGCAAAGCAACATGAAATATGAAATAAAGTAACCTTAAGAAGGTTATTTTGCAAATGTATGAAATCCTATTTATATCTGATCGACATAAGTTTTTTCTTAGTTGACAGCATGTAATTTAAGCTTCATTCACCTACACATAAAGAAAGGACAAATTTGTCGAATAACAATAAGTACATAATAATATGAATACTTGTATATTCTTTTCATGATACAAAAACCATGCAAGGAAATGTTTGCTAGCTAAATGTAATTATTAACTTAAGTTAACAATATTGATCATTAAAGTTTACCCCTTCATGAACAATTTAATTTTTTTGACTACTAATTCAATATAAAAGCACTAAAACATGAAATTCGTGTATTTGCTACTCAAATAAAGTAACGTCTTTAAAAGTTATTTCTCAAATTGTCGATAAATAATGTAAACTTAGGTAATTATTTTCTTGTAAAACAATATGCTATAAATATCCAATTTTTGCTTGAGTTGCAAATAAAGCAAAGTATCAATTCAAGTTTTATAAGCATCAATTCAGTCAAACTACGAAGACAGTGATTAATAAGTAACTTTTGCATCCCACAGTTCATAATTTATTCTGAGTCATAATATTTTATTCAAATTTTTTTACGCACCATTTTAGTAGGTAAAGTACTAAACAGTATTTTATCATTAAATAATTTAAATGTAATGACCGGATCCGGATCAAATATGATTATAAAATATAAAAATGTTTTAAATATTTAAAGCATTCATAGCAAAGTGAAAAGACAGAAAATTGACATGTGATACTCTATGGTTTTTATTTAATTGTTCCAATCTTTATTTATACCTTACCTAAGTGGTTATGAAGCTTAATAATATGTTTACGCCTTATTCACATTTGTTAGTTAGTTATTTGTACTAGTGTAACCAATTTGCAAAAAAAAACCTGCAATTATTTAAAACTTGCCGACTTTCAATTATTTAATACTTTCTTACTCTATTAGATAACGTTAGGAAAATTTTTAAAACCTTGGCAGCATACCTTATTGGCTGCCATACAATAAACAGAAGTTTACAAATTAAGGTCTTTAATTCTACAATAAACAACGCCATGGAGATCACTTGGCCTCCAGCCCAGATCAGAAATATGACGAGTATGTTTCCTTTCATAGTCGGAGGCTCCAACAAAACTTGCATCTCAGATAATTTCTCTTTTTCAAGAAATTTGGTCCACCACTCAACAATATTGGAGGCACGCAATCCACTTAAACGTTTAATCACTTGAGGAGGTAGAAGCCCATTTATGTTTATAGAGAATGTTTCCATTCTGTAAACTTCTGAGCTCACATCTGCTGGCAATCCCTGTTCTCCAATATTTCTCAAATATCTTGCATACACACTGCAAATATATGTAGGTAAAATAATAGCAATATTATCACATTTCTTCAATTCCTTAAACAAAACCTGCTGCTCAAGATACCGAAAAGTATTTACTGGCCCAGAAGTATGCTTGGTTTTCACAAACGTTTCAATAACTTCTGAATGTAAAGCCGTTGCATTGAAAACAGTATCCATTAAGTATCTTTTCGAATGGTTAAAATACTTCTTAGAAGCTAATAATTTCGAAACATATCCAATCTCAGATATTAAATTAGCTCCCCATGAAGATGAAACTTGATGTGGAGACTTTTTATCGCTTTCAGCCCTAAGCAACATTTTTCCACCTGCGAATCGAACAAATTCGGATCTCGTGTAGACCCGAAACTTGTTTGAAATAAGTTGAGTGAAATTATCAAACGGCATACGAGCTCTTGGTGCAATCAAATTATAAACATTTGTATTCTTGTATGCATTGCTAAGCACAATACCCACCAATAATACAGAGCCTAACATTAATCGTGATTTTATGGGTTTAACCAACTTGTCAGAAAATGGGTCTCCTTGTTCCAACAAAATCCTTACAATTCCAAGAAGATGTTTAAATCCCAAAGTAGTTTTGTAGCTGAGAAGAAGAGACCCTAAATCATCACTAAATAATAACGGCATGCATAAAAATACAAGTACGACAATCAGTCCAAGCCATAGCCATATCCAAATATCAAAAACATTAAACAAATCTTCAAATGGATATGGCGTGACAAGTTTCTTTCCACAACTTACAAATCTCAGGGATTTACTTGAAAATTTAATTTTTATGTCTGCTGAACTATATTCACTGTAATCATACATGAGAGCTTCTGTTTTCAATACTAGTATATTCGACATTCCCATATAATCATCTCCCAAGTTATTACGTAAACCCGACGGAGTACAAGATTTACTTTTTCCTTTTCCTTTAAATGAGTAGTTACCCATACTTGATAATATTAGCGACGCATAAATGTCAAAAGCTTGACTAACAACATCAAAAGTGTTTCTTAGCCTTGACATGCGAATTCCCAAATCAACTTTCTCGCATTGACGGAAAGAATTTGTAAGTGGTTGTGCCTGCCTGGCGTTATTTGGTATCAACAATTTTAGATTTGCGCCTGAGGGGAAAGCCTTTTCCAAAATAAGTGAAATAGACGCTAGAGTTAACCATTTTTCAATCGAAATTTCAAAATGATTGGCATCATAAAAAGAGTGAATCGTGATTGTGTTCACGATAGCTTTTGATTCTTCAAGTTTCTTCTTATTCATCAGGTTGACACCGCATACTAAGAACAAATTTTGACTCTTGAGGTTATACGAGTCAAAATAATCTATTCTGCCGATGTATTGCTGCCAAATAATTTCAAGTCGGGACTGTGTTTTTCCTACACATATCTGCATTTCAATCATTATGTATATTGTGTGGTCATACGGTTTTCTCGCGTAGTTCTTAAAAACTGAAGGATAATTGAAAGCACCCCTGTAATCTAAAGGTATCGGGAAAAGCTCAAGATTTATGAGGCAGTTCCAAGGCTTTGAATATGATGAAAATTTTTCTAGTTTCAGTTCAATTCCCTCGCAATATTTATCAAATGATATTAGGAGTAAAGGTTTACTGCAAATGAATGTACTATTGTGCTTGTTCGATGTCTTCCAAGAATGTAATGTTTGAAGTCCATAGGTTTTGTATGAAAATGGAACTGATTGCAAGTTGAGGTTCAAGCTTCTCAACATGTGACATTTGAAACGTCGATGGAAAGTTGGTCCTGTTGGGATTATCCACAACAAGCAGACATTTGTCGTGTTTGAATGGTTTCAGAATTTGTTCCAAATTTGTGACGACAGGAAAATCTTTTGGTTTCCAGTCATTTTGGAAAAGCTTTTCAACGTTAGCTCCTCTCGCTTTATTTAGAGAAATATGATTTATTACTTTCGAATCTAAAGCCAGTATCAAATGGTTGTAAACGATGCATACAAAAATTGAGAAAATACTCCAAAAAGTTTTCAGCAATTCCGACATGTTGAGATAGTATTCGGAAATACAACTTATAAAGGTAACAGAGTTATTTTAGAGCAGAATGAAAGCAGAATTTTAAGATAAGAACACGCTACTCGAAATCCTTTTGGGTAGATGACTCAGCCCAAAACGCCTTAGGGTACTTATTATTTGGTCTGAAATGAATTAACAATTATGAGCCATATTGCTTTAGATTCAGTGTGCAAAATAAAGTAATTATTGTAATGGAATTATGTGCTAACGAATTGCACAACCAGACACAATGTAAGACTGGTTATTACATACTGCAATACTGTAAGAAGTGCAGAAAATAACCACCCGAAAACACTTACATGTACATTATAAAATTTATAATAATGCCTAAGAATTTGAGTACTTTTGTTCGTTTTCTGAGTAGCAAAAGCATAAAACTGACAATGATTTTGTTTCCGAGAATGTCAAAATCAAGCTGGGGAAATAAAAGATCGTAAAGATTGGTTTATCAGCCGACAGTAATAAACCGATATTTCTCATGCATCATTGTCGATATCTGTAGAAATATCTAAGAAACTACCTTATGAAAAGTAGAACTTGCTCTCTCTGAGAGAAAAAAACGTTTCGCCGTTAGCGATAAAATGCTCCAAATGTCCAACCTGCATTCAATTAACTAATTGCTTTTATGCAGCGCGTGGCACATATAATCATTTTTCATGACAACTAATTTTTATTAAGCTGTTCAAATTAGCTTTCACATTGTTTTGTGTAACAATAGGAAACAATGCATGCAATCATATTCACCATTTGAGGCAGCTTGTGTCTCTATAGTCTATACAACTTTTTATAAGTTTCGTTTACGCCGCAGACGACAAAAAGCCAAATTGGATAAAACCAACTTTCCCCAAAGTTTTACATTATGACTCGCAACAAAACAATATAATTTGTTTGTCATAAGCACGCACTATATAAATAGTAACTTGATGGAGTTTCTTATAAGCATATTGACTTTGACTACCCCGTCAATTTATTTCTATTAAATCAGTTTTGCTAATTTATTTGATTGGAATTGTAGTCAAGTAAAAATGTATTAAGAATAACCATGTTTAGTCATCCGAAGCAATTCGTATAAAAATGTTACATTTATTTGGTTGCTATGATGAATTTGATTGTACATACAATAAAATACGTTTGGAGCTTAAAATAATTATCCAGAAATGAGCACAATGCAGAAGAAAGAATTGCCTGTTGAAATTACAAGTACCAAAGTTCTCCATGAAATAAAAAGTTTTTCAAAAATGTGTCTAGTGCCAAACCAAAGATTTGGATTAACCATTTTTTCGCTGACGAAAGATAACAACCTCCTCTTTTCTGTTCTCGGGAAACCATTTTTGCTTCTTATTATTCGTTTTCTTTTACATAGAGTGATTGAAGTTTTATATTTTAAGCTTGAAGAAGTATTTCAGGAATATTTTCCGGCTCGGAGCTCAGTCGAGAGATTTGTTGAAGCCATGCTTGCTATATCCATGCTTCTTGGTGATATATTGCATGTCAGGTTTCTTTTCAAGCATCGTCAAAATCTCATTTGCTTTCAACAAAATTGTAATACCTTTCTTGTGAATTTAATTCTACTGTTTGAAGAAAATCAGCAATCCTCGTATAAAATTTTGTGCAATAGTCTCATCAAATGGATGAAATTCATATCAAATATTAAATTGCTGGTCTACATAACAACTCTTATAAGCTTAATTGGAAGCATTTTTGCAACTTATGAAATAAATATTCCTGCAAACCTAGGAAGTTCTATTTGGTACCACCCCATTGCAGCCCAAGCAGCATTTTGGACAGTTTCATCTACTTCTAGAGTTATCAGCAAATTGTGGATTCTTAATTATATTAGCTTGATGCAAACTGGATCTAGTGTACTTTGTCACCAAAATAAATACATAATCAGCAAGTTTTTAACGAAAAAATGTGGGCAAGAAATGATTAATTCTGAATTGGAGATTAAGCTGCTAAAGCTTTTGGAAATGTGTGAAAGACTGGAAGATACAGTAGGAAAATTTAATGTTGTGTTTGGTGGATACCTGGCAATTGATATGCTCTCCTACTCTATCATTGCGTTTTCCACAAGTTTTCAGGTTTCCACTTGGATATCAAACATGGAACAGGGATTTCAATTAGGCTTTCTAATGAATGGAGGGATAGGTTTTACGTACATCTTCATACTTTGGTGTATTAGTAGTGCTTCCATGGAGCTGGATCGACAGGTACAGAAAATTAACATATTATAAAATAAATAGTGAAAAAATTGTAGTTTGATATTATATGTTCAGGTAGTAAGCCTTACGAGAACATTGAAAGAGGTCCCATTATCAGTAATTCGTAACGATTTGCAATTACGCGTATGTGTTCTTCTACATACTCAAAGTTAACACTAAATGGAGTAAGTTCATGATTCATGTTTTAAATCGGTGACAATATGTTTTTGCAGGTTATGATGTCACATTATAAATGTTCAATTGATCCAATGCAAATTAAACCTGGGAATTTGTTTGTTCTCAACCGTCGAACGTTTTGCCAAGTAATTCCTGAATAGTTCGAATATTTGAGGAAGCATATCTTTAAAATAATTTAATGACAATATTTCTCTTAAGCTTGTTGGATCTATGCTCACGTACACAATTGTGCTTCTTCAATTTCACCGAGATGAGTACCAGACGCATACGGTTGTTGGAGGAGACCGTTAAGGAATCTTTGCCGGCAAAATGTCAGGTAGTGTTTGCTGATTTACACATCTATATCCTGCGGTATAAAAAGCGGCTCCACATAAATCAATGCAATTTTGTCAGAAATGAAGTATGCAATTTATTTTGTTACATGTCATATATTGGGCAAACAGCAACTTTATTATGTACATAAGATTTAATCCAAAATTTGCATAATAATTATATGATAACCTTTAAAGCAGACAACAATATTTTGTAGTTTAGATTTTGATATTGTTCTCTACAATTCAAGGTTAAATAATCGAAATTCTAAAAGTTATTTAAGACTACGCATTCTGCCGTCTTAAATTCCTATTTCCCTCCTAACAGCCTATTTCCATACACCAACTTTTTCCGACATCCCAGTCGATATATTTTCTAATAATCTTACAATTTTCAAAATATGTGCTTAACAGAATTCATATTTCCGTGGAAGGACACACGTTTTGAGTATGGATCTCATGCAAATTTGGAAGCAAAAATTGTCATCAACAAAGAGCAATCTAATCGTGATTTAAAGGAAGCCAAAGTTGGAATCTCGGCAAAAAATCAAAGCTTTTCATCCAATAAAAATCCGATTCGGGCAAGTGAGCTACTACGATAAAGGTAGAGATACAGATGAATGTATCATACCTGCATGTCATTTATAAGTCATTTCTGTTAGACTGAATGAGCACCTGATACATACAGACTCGTCCTCAGCATTTTAAATCATCAAGTTGTTGAGCACAGGAAGGACTTGACATAATAATATACCGAATTTTTATCATTTTGGAAACTTGAAAATCTTTGATATGCATTCCTACCAGACCAATGCCTAGAGAGGAAGTTTTGTCGATGGACTCACCGCCAGATTCGAGGTGTACTCTAACTTTACGTAAATGATTTGGCACGAAGCGCTTTAGGGTAGTTGGGTTGTCTATCGTTCATAATCATTACAATTACGCTATAGATTCAGGGTACATTATTCAAAATAAAATAATTAATTTTAATGGATTTTACGTGGCCAGAATTTTGTGAAGCAGACGTAATCCATGCTGTAGAATGACACTCTGCTAATATGAACTCAGGTATGCAAAATACACAAAGTACACAAAATAAAAGAGTCTATGGATGACTCTTTTTTTTGCAGAAAAAGCATAAAAGCTACTACTTCGTGACGCCTCCAAGGAAAGGTATAAGTCAACTGAAATTCATAAGCTTTTAGAATACGAAATTGTTAAGATTGCCTTACAATTACAATTGACCAATACATTTAAGTACAAATTGATAGACTAAGAACACTTTGTTTTCATATTAAGTAGAATGATAGGAGCGAGCAGAAAAATTATTTTAGGAACATTGCAAAGTAGAAACACACCGTTTTATAAATGCTGCCACGTACCTTAAGAACATATCAAAACGTAATTTAACAGATTGAGTTGCTTGAACAAATATTCCTGTCACATTAAATTTAGTTTATCTATAGATTAATATTGATATCTCGAAGCTCGATGATTATGCTAAAATGTAGGCTTGAATTCAATTGATAGGAGCAATTTTATTAAGATCATAATTTTGGAGATAGATTTTGGTAGAACTCTCATTAAAAAATCATAGAATAAATCATACATATTTTTAGTCGCTTCTATAAACAATGAGTACATAGCTCAACAATTAGGTTGGTATGGAGAGAAATCATGAGTTGATAAACTTTTTAGGAAGTAAAATTCCATCATCAAACGAGAAAATTATACAAAATCACCCTCATTCAAAATTATATACTTTTTTTATTTAAAGTTTTTTCCATGAATTAATTTTTTCGAATATTGCATTCAATATTAATCCTAAATATCCTACAGTTTGCAAAATATTTGGTGAACAGAACTTTACTAATTGGATAACCCCAATGAATGCTCCCACTCCAAATAACAATATTCCAGTAACTCATGGCACAGACCACATTGTCAGCCTCTTTGCTGTCCTAACTGATCCCATCTCCTGAATTTTAACATTCTCCCGAAAAAAATCTAAGTCTTTCAATAGACTTGAATTTTGTCACTTTCTCAAGAAACCCTATTTCTTCCCAGCGTGAAAGCAACATATAAAACCGGAATGTACGACAAAACGTCCAATTTAAGAAGGTCCAGTGTACAAAAGGTCCACGCACAAATAGGTCCACGCCGACATAAGGTCCACAGTACACAATGTCTGCGGTAGAAAATGTCCTTACGATAAAACGTCTTCTTCAAAACTTGTCGAAACAACTGCAATGCTCACTGCCATAATAAATTATATTGCTAGATTAATCCATAGCACAAAGGAGGAGCTTTTCCAACCGAATAAAGCATTGGGACTGTACTCGGTGACAAATCCGCTTTTGTCAACCAACGAAAAACAGAGAAGCGTGGTTTAGGTTCTTGGTGACATTTTATGAAGATGATAAAAGAAGACTAAACATAAGGTTACATTTAAAAAACGCATGTACTAATAGTTCATATTACAGATAACCATCAATCTGATTGGATTTCTCATTTTTTATTAAAGGTGAAGCATCTTGTTGCATAAGATATGCAGAAGTGACCTTAAGAACAAACTGTTACATCATTGAATTGAAACTCTACATAACTCTGATGAGCGGTAGTGCCGAGCCAAGGTCGAAATATTATACCATTTCCCTAAATTAAAAGATTTTGAAATGCATCATTGTTATTTTTAAGTTTGATAGTACGTCCAAAGTAAATGCCACTTGCGAATGTCATCATTCATCGATTTATTATACTGAACCACTTGGGACAGTATCATATAAGTTTTTTAAAAGTGAGAATGATGTAATAATAATAATGTTCAAGTAGTAGCTAAACATATTATGTAGTCGTGTAGTCTCGTCTTTTTATTGAGAGTTCTCTCTGAGATATTTTTTTCATCTATCGTAGAATTATTTAACAGTAATTTAAACCAGCTGCTACCCAAATGAATTGAATGTGCTAAAAACTATATAGCATTAATATGTAAGCAGTTTTTTTCATACAACATTTACACATTATGAGCATGGTAATTTCAGCTCAGGTGTAAACCTATATATCTGGCGTACATAATACATAACATTATACAAAGGAATAAATATAGAAGCGGTTAGGGTTGTCTCTTCTTTCAAGACATAATATTTACTCTTGATGTCTTTTGTAGGTACCACCATAATCCACCGCAAGTTGGTTTTTATCAGCAATCTCTAAAAGCACTTTGCTCCACACCGCTTTGTCTTGCCCGTATACTTTAAGAGCTTTCCTCGTCATGGGACTCATGAGAGGGCGGATCACTCGAAGAATCACTTCAAAGACTGGAGGCGCTATTATTATATTGTGACGAAATGTAAAAGAACGGGTCAAAAGTCAGATAACGGTCATGCTTTGCAGGGAATTTTTAACGGAATGTATGACGCTAATATTTTTTTCTTACTGTTGATCAGGACAAGGTGGTCGGCAAAACCAGGATAATGGTTTTCATATGAGTTGACCAGACCAAGATAAAAGGAAATACCTGATAAATTGGAAGAGCAAAACCAGTTAAGATTTCCATCATATCTTCAAGGGCTTATCATTTATTTTCAAGGAATTCTTATAACGTACAGCTGAGACAACCGTGTTGAATCAAATTATAATTGTCCATATTTACGAGGAAATCGAATTGCGTCACCTATATAGAGATCAATGGAAAAGCGATTTTGCACATCAGATTAAGGTAAAAATCAAAGATTTAAAACATATCTTGAACCGGTCTGCACTCTTCACTCATAGGCAATTATTAGGTACTTTCACAGCTTAAAAGATTAAGATTCCTACAAAAAGTAGTCTGCTTGAGGCATATCCCTTTTAACATAGGTACATATTGATTACGCATGCAGAAGATGCATGTTAAGCAAGATGGCCTTAGACTAAGGCTCTAAGTGAACACTTTGTTTAATTGTCAGGAAGAGTGCGTATTTGACAAATGGGATTCCCCGAGTAAAGCATGTATACTTACGTTCTTTCCTTGTTCTTGCATCTTCCTCCTATTAATAATTATATCATTAATTAATGCATACCATGTTATGTTTTAGCACATAATAATTCATTTGAATTTTATTTAAATACACTAATTGGGTGGCATTTTCCATTCCTACATCTAGATAGCGAATAAGTTGCGGCATTCTACCAGCTACTCCAATTGCTCGAAGGTCCCACTCTCCAAAATTGCCCGTAAGAACTACGGAAAAATTAAGTATATAGTTAATTTACGCCATAAATATAACTGATCATAAAATTCAAACGATAGAGATGAAACTGTAGAAAATTTTATCGCAGTAACACCTAAGGATTATGCACGCGCACAGCTTAAAAATTTATATCAGAATATACAATCTATAGAGTTAGATTTATAGACTTCTTCATTAAAGATTTGGTCATAAAATCTTACTTGGTTTTCCATCTCTGGCGCGAGTATCGAGATAGTATGGGTATCGTTCATTAAATTCACTCCAATCTTCGGATAAAATGGAGTCGATTTTATTGGATTTTCTCTATTTTAAGTTCTGTATAATTTAATTAAAGAAAACTTTAATATCATGTCAAATACTATTACTTGAATATGTAGGACTCCAACTGACCTCATTGAGCATTTGCTCTGCTTGGTCAATATTGAAATTTCTGGCTGTGGAAGAAAGGTTTTAGAATTGCTATATGAAAGCATTATGCATAAGTATAACAAGCAGTAAGTGTGTACAGATTTCAAATTAAAACTTGTGCTCATACCTCTCAGGCATCCAACCAAGTACAAATCCGTTTTCATGTAATCATGAGGTAGTCTATTGAAAATCCGTTGTTTGAACTGTCAATAGCATAAATTTGTACAAATTTTTAAGAATAAAAGTGCACCCTCACTTTAAACTCGAAAAATAAGCTTAAAAAATCATTACGTTATCCAGCGTTAGCTTCTGACTGTAAGTTAAAGTGAGATCTTTGTCAACTGAGGAAGCACATGTCAACGCTAGCAACTGCACAAACACTCCTGTTATTTGAAGTGACAACAGTGCAATACTGTTTCTTCTTTTAATACTCGAACTGACTTCCATTTTTGTTTGAGGTAGTTTTCGTTATGGTTTAAAATGAGCTAATAAACCGGTATATATGAAATTTTTTACCGGTAGATAGAAGTAATGTATGAAATGATTCCTTTTGCAGGTTAATAAGTATTCTTAACTTTTGTACATTGTGACTTCTTCAGCGATGCATGCACAACTAGAAATTGACTCCAGAAGAACGGTTGCCACACGGTTTTATTCCGTAAATAAACGAACGCAATTTTCATCTTGGGTAGATAGGTGAGTTAGCTCCTCTTTTCAAGTTTTGCATACGCCGGCATGTTTGCAGATTAGCAAAACTAGAGATTTCATGAGACTAAATGACAATGCGCGCAACTTAATTTCAATACATCTCAACTGATCTATGCCTCCTACAGAAGTTCATATATTTCATTATTACTGGTTAATATAATGCACATGGGTATGAGTGCAAGATCAAGATGTGCTGGCTTGTTTTATCCTCTTATATCATGTTATGCACATAAAATATCATTAACAGAAAACGCTCTTTCAATTTCATTTTTGCTACCTTGTAGCTGTGCATTGTCTTATGGGGTTTCTTGGTAAATATGCTTACCTGGCATTAGTTTACTTATTCCATCAAATTTTCCTATCTTTACATGAACATTATTAACAATCAGTCTTCTCCTTTGTAAGTATATTATACACGGCATCATCGCATAAGCATGCGCGTGCTAATCCATAAGCCCATTGTTGACTTTGACGAAAAAACAAGGCCAGTTGGGGAGTCCCCAACTTCTCAACCCTCAGTCTGGATGCCATGCTTGCAGCTTCGAACAAAGAGTTCATCAATATGCTATCTAACAACTAAATATTATGAAAGTTGTTTTGTTTGGAAATATTTAATTTTGCCCTATTGCACATCCATGATACGTGCTAATTAATGCTCGCCAGCGGGGGTTAACTTTTTCATAGTGATAATAAAACATCGACAATCAAAGCACTAAGTTAAGTGGTAAGCGAAGAGTATGTTTATGTTTTAATTTGGAGAAACTTTGATTCTCAAGGGTGGGTACTCGGCGCTTGGTACTCCTCATACCTAATGGCTGGTTTTATAATGCAATACTTATGTCATGAAACCACAAAGGTTATGGTGAGGTATCAGATATCTTATAAGAAACTGCAATTACCGTTTTCATGAGAATATTTGTTTTGTTATGTACAGAGTTCAAACGACTTTATCGCTTAAGACACTATGGCAAAAGTTCAAAGTCAAATGCACGTGAAAGCATACATGCCACACGCGATTATGTGCCTCCTGAGGACAAATCATTTTTGCGAAGTTGACCATGAACATGACATTGCACATCCTTCCAGGGGCTGCGGAACCGTGGGGTATATGGGGTACAAATACCCCACAGGCTAGCCACAGTGGGGTAAATACCCCACA
>JAQIXX010002965.1:0-21744 GCA_034700605.1 Willowsia nigromaculata
CGTTGGCGACGTCTTGGTGATACTGGCGGGAACAATGGGGGCAGATCCGTCAAACGACTCTGATGATGACAGAGCACGAGGGTCAGCCAAGTTTGAACTGCTTTTGCTTTCTACGTGGAATAAATCATGGATGCAAAAAATAAATCACACAATATTAGAGACGTGCAACAAAGACTTTGTGCCGCGCTAAAGCCATGCTTCTCCGCGTAATGTATACGCATAACTTATAACCCATCATCACTCAATCCATGTACATCTATAATATCCTTCTCAAAGTACAGCATGACGGCAGTATATCCGCCAAAAACACGCATAACACCGAAAGGGGTAAATTGGACACTCACACGACAATGACACGTATAACGTGTTGCACAAACCACAAAAACGCACGCTGCTACTTGAGAGGATCATACCACACCACGGGGATTTGCAATACTTCAGCACACTTTCCCCCACAATTTCCCGTGCAAAATTTCCGACTTCACACTCTCGTGTTGGAAAAGACTAGACTCATTGCCACGATCAGTACAAAAATTTCGAGTTCACAGCTTGCACCCTGATTTGGACAGTGTGTGTTTACAAGTTGTTGGAAGTTCCATTGGAAATGTAGTAGATATAGTAGTGGAGCTGAGGAACAAGAGAGAGATCTCTTGTGGAGATATCGTGAGAGCAAGATCAAAAGCGTCCCCTCTCCGACACCACAGAGAATATAAGAGGGAGTCTGGAATCTGTGGAAAATATCCCTGGGAAAAAGGCAGTCAGCCAGCTGAGCCAAGTGCAAGTGCTCTCGTTCAAGTCAAGAATCCTAATATAAGAATCACATTGTTGTGGATTCTCTAATCTTTGCTGAGTGAATAGTAATATTATGCCATGCTGTTTTTCGTGGTTTGCTGAGGATGACGAGCAACTTAAACCATAATATTCTTCCTCTTATGAGCAGCTTTTGCCTCTGTTGTTGTTAGTACCTGCTACGATTTTCTCTCTGGCTGGATGTTGTTTTGCTGATGCTGCTGCTGGAAGTTCTCTGGAGCAAGCTAGAGGAGAACAAGGTGTGAAGAGAGGCAGGAAGCATGTGGAAGACAACGCAAAAGGGAAGGATCATAAATAGATGGGGAGAGAAAGGGACGCTGTTCTCTTCCACCACCACCACCACCATCACTACCAGCATCAGCGTTGCTCCTAGCATTCGCTCGCTTGCTCACTTCACTTCATCATCATCTCCAATTCACTATTGCCATCGCCATCCATCTCTACCTATTGCATTACAATAGAATTTCCACTTGCTGGAGCCAAAAATGCAATGCATGCATAGTAATATGACAGCAGCGTCAAGAATGTGTGGTGGGGGTTATGTTGCGAGCAGAATACAAAAAAGGATAAGAAGAGTAATAACAATATCAAATAAGACATGTATACCATTTGAGTTTGACTCTTGGTGCCTATATGTATGCCTGTCTGTCTGATATGATTATAGGTACTTTTGTGTACTCTGCGGATATACCGACTTTGGTACACATTATTAATATTCTGATCAAGCTTTTACGTGCGTTTTATAGAAAAGCTTTTTATTAGCCTTGTTCCATTCCATTCCAATTTACATCGTCGTCTAAAAATCGTGATAACTGTTTCGATGACATGTTTATCTTCGAATCAGGATTCCCTATTATTGCCTTCCAAAGTGATTGATGTTGAGTGAGAGTGAAATCAGTAGTGAAATCCTATGCTCACACTGGAGCACACACACTCACTCTCACACATTTTTAACATATGTACATATTGATATAGCGCAAGCACAACATGCAAATTATGTACCATCCTTTCAGAGAATTTGCGAAGATGAAGAAAAAAGTTTTTGTGTAAGCCCTTTCTCCTCAAATCCTATGTTTGCGTATGACGTGAGCAAGAGCGTTCACTTTAGCTGTCGGTTCTCCCATATTATTTATCTCTACTTTTTCAGGTATAGGTATATTAAGTTTGGAAGTCAGGAAAGAGACAATGCTGTAAAAAGTTTGATCTATACATACACAAAAGGAGAGAAAAAAATCTAGAAGTGAAAAAGGAGTTTAGGAAATGGCATCTGCAAAAAGTTATGCAGGTGCGAGCCCTAAAAGCAGTTGAAGCAGAAGAAGGAAAAGTAGAGAGTTGGGATGTGTGCCACTATTACTTTTACTTTTTAATACTTTTCCGTAGGTATCCAAGCTGCAATGTAGATTTATGTGTTATCCTTTATCCGTATTTCTCGCACCTGTTTTAGTGCCACCTTTTCTCTCTTCCTAGTTGCTACACAAGAAGAAGTTGGAAGGGACTCTAAAGTCAGATATGAAGAACGGTAAAAACCCACGCCTTATTGTTACAGAGGAGAACAACGACAATGCGAGCGGCGACAAGAGTAAGCAAATGGAATATCTAGGTATACATACATGGAACATTCAACAAGGCTCTTCATCACATTCAACAAGACAGGATACAAGTGCTTCCATCATCCTAACAGCTTATTTTTATGTCAAGGGAAAAATGGACGCTAAGTGCGCACAGAGAATTTAGTTGGTAGTGCGTTCCAAATTTTTTATAAGATCACCAACTTTTTTTTTTGCACTCTTTCTCCTTCCCTCATCCGACGACACGACCAAAGCTACATTTTTTTCAGAAGAATGAAGTGTAACTATGCTTTCCAGTTTTTATTGCTACAATGGGATGCATAAAAATGTAATACATTTTCCCAGTTTTTTTCTCAAGGCAACAGCAGCGGCACCAGGGATCCTACTTTTCTCCGTCCCATTTTCATGCAACAAATTAGGCTTGACTTGGAAATGACAAGAGAGATAAAAAGAAGTGCAAAGTTTGCTTCTTCGACCACGACAACTTCCAAGAAGTCTCCAAACAAAAAGTTTACCATTCATTCATCCATCTGCGAGATACATGCATAACTGTAGCTCTGTATGCCAAATAATGGCCCCAAAATTCGTTTTATCTATTATCCGTAATAACTTGGATGGAAATGGTTGCGTTTACGGTTCGCATCAGGCTTGTCTATAATTAAATTTTAAGCAAAGCTAATGCCAAAATGCTTTAAAATAGCTGTTCCAATCTAAACTGCACAAATGTTGGCATTACGGAGTTTTCAAGCTCGGCTAGGTAAACAAGTTTTTGACGCATCATCATCATCTTAGAAACACACAAGTAGGGAAAATTGAAGAGGAAGAGACGTGTGCATTTGTGTGGTGACTTGTTCTCCAAGTTCTCCTATGAAAAGAACAACTCAACCATGAGTAACCAAAGAGCTCAGCGATTGTATGCAGAGAAGGTCATTCAGGCCCAGGCCTCCAGCAAATTTGATTCGACTGTGTATTCCTTGCAGGAATACACATGTGGAAAATGGAAAGAAAGATGGAGATGGAGAGACCCCCCTCTTCCAACAAAACATAAGAAAAACGGTCATACTATATGTACTTCCAAACCATATCATTATTCTTCCTTCCTTCATTGATTTCTTCCTTCCTGTCTTTTGTGAAGAGTGTGCCCTAATGAATAGAATTGCCTTCGCTACTTCATCATCAAACCCGTCTTTTTATCTTTACAACGCCACTAAATTGTATGTATTATTAGAGAATGTGTATGTGTGGCAAGACAACGAGAGAGAGAATGAGCCAGAGTCCAAACACATGCACACAAAGTACACACACTCTCCACTGCTTTCCTTTTCATGCAGTAAGCCTCAACAAAACACAAAGTAAAAGTGGAGAATTCATTGACCAGAAAATGTAGTAGTAGTAGTGATGCTGTTGCCGCATCCTTTAGCTCACAGCCTTTTTCATTTACTTCCTCCAGCCTTTTTTCCTTTTTTAACTTTCACACTTGTTTTTCACTAGAGTTGTGCCCAAAGCCCAAGGAGAAAAGCGCGCTTCTGGTTGTGTCAGGAAAACGCGCACAATTATAGGTATATAATGGATACTTTTATATTCTAAGACATGTTCAGTATTCCCATATTATCTTCCTCTTTATTTTCTGGTTTTTGTCAGAGTCGATTTTGACTAACGGGGTTTTTCTCTCTTTTCAGAGGAGTTGGAGAGAAGTAGTTGTAAGCATGTACGTAAATATTAGTATCCTCCATTCATTCGAGTAACATCCTTTTTCTTTTCACCAGTTTCTTTTCCTTCCTTCGTCTTCCCATTAATCACAGAGTCCTTTTAGCAGGTCTGCTCAGCGTGAAGAGTTGAGAGAGAGAAAGAGTTGTGTGAGGAGACAGGAACAGAAGAGAAGAGGAAAGGAGAACAAAAAAACTGGGGCTGAGTAAGTACTGCCGATTGAATAATACAGCTTGTGTACATGGCTGTCGTCAAAATGTTGTCATTTCAATACATCACTCCTTCTTCTAATTTTATCCATAACGATAGCTACGTTTTATGACCCAATGTAGATTTATTCAATTTCATCATTTTCCACCACCACCACCACTGATGGAAGTAGAGACTCGGGAAATCATTTCCGTTTTTCATGTGTATGTGTATAAAATGAGTGCTCGCGGGTTCCATACATGGGAAATGAAAATTGGAACGAGTGCTTCTCTAATGCAGTTCGCCAGACTTATTACTGGTTAGTTTTATTTGGAATTGCTGAGACTTGAGACTCACTCACTCAATGATTTCTTATACATACACCCATTCTCATTTCGCCTTCCTCCCTCCCCTCCTCCCCACTTTATACGCTATACTTTTCCTTTTCGTCCAAATATGTATCACTTCGATGTCGATAGGCATTTATTTATGAGCGCATTGTTCGGAGTACGTAGTTCCTGGAGAGTACTTTCACTCGTTAGTTGGATATCTATATATTTATGATACATAGAGTTGTTGTGAGAGAGCTGAACGATTTCAGGTGATGAAAGGATGCGGTTGACTGGTAGAGTCCAATTCCAGGGAAAAAAATATACAGGCCTTGTCCTCATCTTTTGCTGTCGTGCTCTCCGATTCCATTTTCACATCTTCATCAGACCCGCAATTACAATCTATTTCGTTATCAACTCTCCGCCACTCTCCCACTTTTCAACTCTTTTGAAATGGCTTAGAGCCTGGAGCAGCAAACAGTAGACACGAAACCGTTCTCTCACGCTATATTAGTCCGCGTGTAGGCAAGGTATACAAGGTGACACACAAGATCTTCATCTTCTCTGCGAATTCTCACGGTGACTCGTTTTACCATTGTCATTTGCTCTTTATTGAGAATTGCCTACGTGAGGTTAGTTTTCGTAATCCAGTGGTACGACACTGACAACTATTAATTTATTTACGTGGGCTACGGCGTAATAAAATTCCACAAAGTAAACTCAATTTTGCTTGAAGCGAGCCAAGTCCGCACACAGGCTTGAGTACCTCTGAATGCTGCACCACGAATAACGATATAGTGAAACATGAGATTCTCTCTCTCTCTCTTTCTTTTGATGAAAAAACACCACAAGTTTTGGATTTCCTTATATATACGATTCAATACACAGCATTGATATCAAAGCCAACATTTAATATGAAACCACAGGTGCTATACTGACAGAATGTTCATTCCTAGAAATATGATGCGAGCAGGAGATTCGTGTCATGTAGGAGTGTGATGAGTGGATGGAGCTAAGAAGATTTCCATATAAATTTCATTTGCAAAATAATGAAAGTTGACTCCAGAGTGGAAAGCAGTTATAAAAAAACCCTCACCCACTTTCTTTCACAATGAAGATAAAAATAATAATTATATGTATATTGTGTGCTGTGGATTAATGCGATGATGTAGTCAGGTAGTGAAGTCGAGAAAATAATGCTGTGAATTCACTTGGATTCTTTTGGGAGGGCGTCATAAAATACGCTATAAACCTCCATGTACACTAATGGCTCGTAAATATAAACTTGTAGATGTAATTTGATAGCCTTCTTGCTTTCAGCTCGAACAATAAGCCTAAGTAAAGTTCCCAAGGGAAATTTATCTAAAAAATCTTGTTTACCTTTCATTTTCCCCTCGGTCATTCGCTTGTGAGTGGGTTGCCCATCGTCTAATTCTAGCACTTCAATTCCGTCTTCCAGCTTTGTCACGGAGGAGGCCTTGTTACTGTTTTTGCTACCGATGTCGAGCGAGTTGTCTTTGACCGGAGTTGTAGCAGAGGATGGTGACTTCGGACCTTTATAGTAATAGATTTTTAAAATGTTCTTCATAGTTAAGTTAGTTCTAACATTTGGTTTGTGAACGTATGCTTTATTATAAAAAAAAACATTTGCGCACCTGAACCGTTGTCGGTTGTGCTGCTGATTGTTGCATTGCTTCCAGACGTCGACATCTGGCTTCTTAGTGGTCTCCTGACTCCAGAGCCAGTACCACTGGCTGCACTTCCAACTCGTCCTGTAGCCGCAGTTTCCCTGGCGTCCGATGCATGAGGCATTCCACTTTGTCGTCGCTTTTGTTTCTGACGATTTTCTATTAGCTGTTTCTGTTATTCAATTATTAAAAGTATTTTATTATTGAAATTGAATCCATTTTTCATATAGATTTTGACATTTTTGACAAAGCACTGTACCTGTTGATCCAGCTTCATTTTGCGTGCGATTGGTACTGGAACAGTTGCTACAGAGTCTTCTGCTCCGCCGGAAGTCATCCTACAGAAAAATCATTCCAACTCAAAATATTTTATCATTGATCCAAAAGCGCAAATTTGCACTTGTCGTGCTCGGAGTTCACTGAAAATTTATTAACTATTTAGCACGTCAAACACAAAAGACGTATGATTTTATACCTAGGCATCGCTCTTTTAAAAACGCACACCTACTTCGGCTCACTGGGGAATCTTTAATTGCCTGCATGCATTCACAATAAACAACACATTGTTGTAGCAGGATTTTATGCGTATCGATAAATTCTCATTTTTCTGGAAACCTTATTATTAGTATTCGTTTCAATGATTCGACAAATGAAACATTTCAAACTGCTCACTGAGAAAACACTGTTACAGGAAAATATTAATAATTGTCCAATTAATGAGAAGAACTTTCACTGGAAAATAGATTTACGAGAGCACACTCTCAAACTTACATTTTAACTGTAAGCCACCTAAAACTGACATGATGCTAAAAGAGAAGGGTGCACAACAATGGTTTTCGCGTCAGTCGCAAACAAGTCTGTAAGGAGCAAAGTAAGAGCGAGTTCAGACGCACCAGCATCTCTGTAAAACAAAGAGATTTACAATGACCAAAGGACGAGACGGGGGAGGAGGAGCATACCAAAGAGAAAGTCTTTCGTCTGCTTATTGTTTCAAGATAAGAAGAATAATGTTATTGCTAGCATGACGAACAAGTGTGCACTTCTGATTCTCTCTTCCCCTAAAATTTAGCAAAGAGTGACGACGACTATTACTGTGAGAAACCCAAGATCAATCTTGCATGTCCTCCTCCTCCACCACCACTGCCTCCTCCTCCAAGCAAAGTAACTTAATGTTTCCACGCCTGTTTAAACCGACAATGGCTGTAGGAACGTTTGACTACTATTTCGCCACTAGTATTTCTCTTCTCGCAAAGATGTGAATCCAGCTTCCTTTTTGCTCTCATGTCATGTTCTACAAAAAAGGCACATGCATCCCTAATATTATATTAGAAGTGTGGATGCAACTAAAAAGCCAAGTCACAAAGCCAAATCTATTGGCTTTGTTGTTCACACTCAAGAGCAACCGACAGCCTTAGTTTTATAGTTTTTTTTTTCTTAACTTACATTACGCTAGTCAACAAGACGAACAAAGGTATAGAACGGAATTAGAGATGCGATATGCGATGCGATCATAATGATGCATGTATATTATATGAACCTCTCACTGGCCACCAAGTGCACCCGGCCATATCGACCCTGTTCTCAAGGGAGAATTTGCTGAAAGCAAACACCATCATAACTACAGCTAACTAGAGCAGATAATGCATATAACATTTTCACAGAGATTCATCATCACTGCACTGCAGGCCTCTGATGGTATTTTAAAAAATCCTATTTGCATTATATGCTCTGCTACTACTACTCCGTTAATATTCTTTTTCTTTAAAAAAAATTCTCACAGTAAGTCAGCAAAACGTTTTTTAAAAAAGTACAAAACTCAGACAGACGGGACTAGAGTGACTAGCGATGATGATTAGAAAAGGTGTATTGGATTTTAGAGAAAATATTTATCGTGGGGCAGTCTAAACTCATTGTCAGTAAAATGTGTTCACAATAATGAAACATGATAATCGCATAAAATTTTAAATCATTTATGTGCACCATGCATCATTTGTACACGCTTTGCTTAAACTACTTACTCACAAGACAAGCTTCCTTTCTGCCATAAATATAGTGCGTTGCAAGAATTCTTATGAAAAATAATTTTTTTGGCTGTAAATCATGTTATATTATTATTTAGTGTGTGCATGTAACAAACTAAGCATTCTACGTGTTCTCAGCTGCACGTAACTACTTATGTATCCGCATTGAGAATGATGATTGTATGTTGTGTTTGCATTCAATTTCGAAACGATTCATTTATTGGATAAAAACTCATGCTGCCACCATAATTTGTGAAGTAATGTATTCACAAACGATTTTGTAGCTTTCACTTGCCATTAATATTATTAAATATCATTATGGCCTTCACTATTAGCTCAAACTCTTGCTGTTCGCCTGCCTTGCGTGAATATGAAACGGCAATGATAAGCTGAACGTTGTTTTAGAAGCTATAGACAATTTACACTCGACTGAATTAACATTTGATATTTCATATATGTGAGAAATTTTATACCCAGTGGTTGTATTGTATGCCCAATCCATTTTGCGTTGTGAGACTGTACAATCTCGTCTGATTTAATTCCGCGATGATGATCTCCGCCAAGTTTAATCCAGGTGTGAATACAGGTTATTAACTTGGCTTGCGCCTATTCAAGAATAAACTCTATTCTGTCAGGTAGTTGTGAAACAGGCATCCCGGAAAATGATGATCATCTAGTGCTTCTTAATCCTGTCAAAATCACAAAACGAAAGAGCCACCGTTACTTTTGCAAAATTAATACCAACATTATTACCTATAAAATATATTTTATAGTACGAAAGTCACTTTCGGTTTCTCTTCACGTTCTTTTTGCGCCCACTAAGCATAACTTCAATTTTCATTTCATGCACTGATCGCAAGTATGCATTTTTCCAATATTACAAAAACAGATTTTAATATTCAACTTATTCGACTTGAAGCAATTAATTGCGACCTCCATTTCATTTTTTTCTGCTATTTACTTTTGACAAAAGAACCATTAGTAATTCAGTAGAGTGGTGAGTGGTTTATAAGCATCATATTTACTCTTGTTTACTTTTTAACGAGTTTACAAGGTTAAATTGAACGAGCCATTTTACCATTTCGATTCAAATCATCTTGTTAATTTGCTAGAGCAGAAAATACATAATTGTTGAATTTTATAACACAAACGCAATAATCGAGTCATCAATGAAAGTAATAATGTTATTGTTCATTCATCCTGATACATGCATAGATTTGCTGGGTCGTTGAGCCTTGTTTTCCTTTGTTTTTAGATCATAAGCTTCCGTTACGCATGCATGTATAAGCTTTTAAAAGGCTTAAGCATTTTCAAATACTACCAAAGTTTTTGGGTATATCTACTTAATCTGCATTTTAAATTCAGTTTATTAAAGTAATTTTTACATTCACTTCTATAGACTGTATACTGTTATTTACTACTGACTGGTGCATTGCTTTACATCGAATGGGCCAACAAGCAAATTTAAACAATAAGACAAATTTTAAGAGTTGCATGTACTTTATGTTCTTTTGTCAGGAACCAACTTCTCTTCGGCTTCAACATCTACAAGTGCATGCAAAAATAATAAATAATTGGTTCATGTGTTACTAAATAGTCAATGATTTTTAATCTTTGCATTGTGTTGGTACATATAGCGGTAACAGACAAAAACATGAGGATTAAAGTGAAAACGAAAATGAGCGCATAAACATGGTAGGAGGATTCATGTATGAAATTGCAACAAAACCTTTCACCAAGTGACAACATCAGTCAAAGCTGTGTCACACTGCAAAAATTACATTTATTCAGTGTTAGTTCTAATCTATGCACTTGTTAACAGCTCTCCAATTAACTAAAAACGCATTAAAATTTTGCAAAACAATCTCCTCCACTTCCCCCTCCGCAAATATCAATTCAAAACGGTAATTGCCTATAAATTACCTACGGAGAGCTATTTCATTATGAAAAATTGCAGAAAATTGTTTCCAAATATTTGCCATGGTATTATTTGGAACAAGCGCACGAGATTTTTGTTTGTCAGTCGAAACAGTGAGGCAGAGACAAGGGTTTATGCCTAATTTCGTCGCTCTTTAAACTAGCTAACTTCTTCTAGCGATCGGTATTACCCAACTCAGAGCATTTGTAGTAATCTGTACCTGCAATGAGGATTTCTAAATTTGAAAGTTAATAAAATAATTGAAACTTTCATTTTCCAACCAGCTGCATGGAACTAATACGTTCTTTCTTGCAAAATGCTACTTTACGACTAACCTTTTCATCTCTTTCAATTATTACGTTAGCAGAAATGAGTGCTTTAAAATTACAAATTATAAAATGCCTACTTCATGCGAGATCACTGCTTGCACAAAATCAGATACTCAGGCTGTAGATCAAATTAAAAGATGAACGTTCAACGTCATGCTTAGCATCATCACCTATCATATCAAGATAATTCCTAGGAGCGAATAGCTTGAATAATTTCTTCTGCGCAAACTATCTCTCCTGCTAATATAATGGATTATTATTAAAGATTAAGTGATTTTCTTTGCCATTCATTACGTCACTACTACTAGAAGTTGTAGAAACACGAGACAGTAATCATGTCTACCTGTGGCTACTTAAAAACTATTATTTCAACTATGGTTACCACGAATTACACGATTACGAAGGGTTATGATATTCGTCATAACCGTAACGCATTACAGTCATTAAAAAGAAATTAATGTAGCAATAAAGACAAAAATATTCTTAAACAGCAAGATAGCTGTGGCAGTAGTGTTCTCTCAAATTAGAATAAATCCCTGATTCACAATTATGATTTGCATTGCTGATGACATGCAAAATGAACTACATTACTACTGCTAATAGTAAGGGTGGTAAAACATTGAGGCAAAATTAAGAAGGGTGCAGCGAACATGCGTGTTGTTGTTTGTTGAGCATAAAACATCATATTTTTCTGCTAGGTCATGTGCGTGGAGGCACTGCTTTTACTTTTTTATCAATGAAGCAACCAAGATATAAAATGCCAAATTGAAAAAAAAAAAACAGTCGTGCGAGCGGAAACAACGCTTTTTCAGTCTATACGTAACAAGTGACGGCAGATGAACTGAAGCTTAACGATCAAGAAAGGGATGAAATGAATAGCATTAAGTTGTGCAGAATTGAATTTGACTTGGGGGCATGCTAAATAAAGTTTTATTATTACTATTAAACTTTAAACTGATGATGATGAGCGTGTGTGCAAGGAGGATCAGAGATTGTACTAAAAAGACAAAAGTCCCTGTGAAGCCAAGTTACAAGCTTTTATGCAGCCTTGAATGCAGTAGCAAACATCACCAAAAATTTTCTTTAATACTTTTGTCTATTTAAATCTCCATTGTTTTACGCACTGATTCCCTCCTGTCTCGTGAAGATTGCGATTTTTCGATGACATAAAAACCTGAACCCACAAGAAATCAATTTGAGTCAGTCAAACGTTATCTGTTATGTGGACTAAAAAAGGAGGGAATAAACTGTAAATTATATTTTATCAACCCTGTTGTCTTTGTGTCACTGCTGAAGATGAAGTACTTACTCACTTGGACGAGTATTACTGCTACAGCGTAACAATATGTTGTTGTTTCGCTTTGATAATGTTAGTGATACCAGTACAGTACTCAAGGGTCACAGTCCATTGTTGTGGTTCATTGTTGGCGTGCAAGCATTTATTGCGTTATGCACTAGAGGAAATTATAATGAAGTGGACTGGGTGAAATGGGCTGCGCCCGTCTCAGTTCTATTCGACTGTTTTACTTTTTTATAACACTTTCACAGAACTTTGTCCTGTTAGTTTAATGTATTTGTGTTTGAGATCTAAAATTAGATTAGCACAATCCGAAAGATACAACAACGGTTTGTCTCGATAAACGTCCTACGCACATTATTACATCGGATTCATCTTGAGGCGGACGCTCACTCTTTGTTATTCATTTCGTATTATTTACTTTGATGTACTCAGTCCTCACGACCTTCTTAAAATTCCTCTGCTGTAGATGTTGGTGTTGCAGATGAGTTTTTACTCTTGTAAAATTCAGCACAATAAAATCATTTCTTCGTATACAGTTTGATAATCGGTATTTTATTCATTGATGTTTGTTGATTACTTTTAGCTTGAACATTGAATGAGAATTAAGCGGTATAATAAAAAAAACGAGGTATTTCTTGGAAAGAGTGAATAACCGAGACTTGCACACAATATTAAATTCGCTGTGATATGTAGTTTAATATAAGGTTACCGCTGTCACTGGATTTAAAAAATTAGAGCATTTTTATAGTGTTTTCTCTTCACCTTCTGCAAAATCCGTGCATGAAACCGGATGAGCCACCACGATATTCACACACATACACACATTTTTAATGACACAAATTTCGAGCAGATAATAGCACTAGTAGCCATACGAATCTCACAAGTGTTAACTCTTACGTAAGCACAAGCGTCTATAATTGCTATGTGTCGCCTCTAATATTATTACCAGCGTTCTTATTATAATCCAACTGGATTTAATGACTCTAACCACTATTAGTTGATATGTAAGAAATTTACAAGAAGGATAATTCTGTTGGTCAATAATTTATAGTTTTTACGGACGTTGCACTGGGGATGAGAAATATAGATTTGTTCGCTTTCTTGACATCCCAGCACTCTCTCTCTAGGCATGTAAATGGACGGGCAAAGAAAAAAACCAGGTTGCGCCTATAGCCAGTAGTGATGTTATTGTGTGAATCTTTTGGTCATGTATTCATGTAAATTATGTGGTGTTGTTTGATTGAACGCCCAGTTAACGACATGGTGAAGACGGAAGAGTGGAGAGCCGAGACAACCACCAAAGTAGGAATCGTCCCATAGAAGCCCATCCATGCCATGTCAACGTACATACATTATCTCTCTCGCTGTATGCATTTTAACGAATGGTTCCGCTTAAAAAGCATTGTAAACATTACATGTAATTATTATAGCCCAAGCATATATAGTACAATGAAGGTCTCCCCACCGAAAAAAACTGGAAATAGCGAAGACGGGAAGCGTGATAACAGAGTGTATGGCAGATGAGAATGATAACAATAAAAGCCGAAAAGAGTTCAGCTTAGTGTAGGGTTCCAACAATATGTTCCATGATATTCAAGCATGCTGGACTGCTATCATGTCTAACTGGACAAACGGAGAGTACTTCCCTCTTATTTGTTGCCACACCACAAACTGTCCCATGACAACCACTGTTGTCGCTCGCCATGTTACTCTTGGTTTGCGAAAATATCATATGTGGTGTTGTATTAGGGTTTTAATGCATTTCAACGACTATTGTACACCTGGCTCGATTTGGTCAGAGTGTGGCCCTCCCCCTTAAGCTCCATGACGACCCGTGAGAAAAACAAGGTGACTGAACCGTCTCTGTCAGACCAGAAGCATAAAGCTTACATGTGCACGGCACACATGACGATGACGAACAAGTACGCTGCCTTCATAAAAATGCGTGGTAGGTACGAGGTTCTCCGTCTACTAAATTACCAGCTAGAGCTAAAGCTGCTCGTTGGGTGGACTGGATTTAAATTCCAGTGAATGTCGGATTTTTTCACACCAGAACGGGACCTCATAAATGGCAAACAGTAATAGCTTCTTTATGGCTAGGCTGTAGGTTTATTAGTTTTTATTTAGCATTTTGTTCACAAGGTTAGGTAAATTCAGCATTATAATGATTCACTGTAAATTCAATGCTTATTGAATTTTTCGAGTTCTACGTTACAACAAAGATCATGAAAGTCGATAGTCTGTTGGTACAACTAAACCAAGTTGTGTGTAGGATGGTTGATCTGGTTAACGAGAAAAAGTAGCTACGAGCATGCTTTACCCTGTCTATTATCTCCTATCAATCGTATATGTCCACGTACCCAATAAACGACACGACATACCTATTCCAGTATTTGCGCTGTTCTTACTAGTATCAAGGACAGGCGCGCAAAGCTGAGAAAAGATTTTATAATAGCCCGACTAACGAGTCATTGTGGTGCCTCTTGTTGATTTAATATGTAACAAATTATTTTGTCCATTTGCCTCAAACCTTTCTATATATATTCCAGTACAATTTATACAATGCAATTTCAATTGAATAAAAATGTGAGAATTATGCCTCAACTTATGCGCGTCATCATAATTTGTGAAAATGCAAATAAATTGACACATTGAAAGTGACAAAGTTTTTCAATTTTAAAAGCACCGATTTATTCATAAGATGCCAGGCAATAAAACATGCATTACCAGAAACTACAAAGCAGCGCACATTTCACATATTTAAGCTTCACAGACTCAGTCGTACCAAGTAGATTCAAGTAACACATACACATAATATCATAGAAATAAAAATTAAAATATATTGTAATATTTCCTTCCTTCCGATCCTTTCTCTTCCCCACACACGTTAAATCTTAAATGAAAGATAAGGCAACATATTACCTTTTAAAGGTTTTCTCTAAAAAGTACATTAAAACGACACTGAAAATACAACAGTGTATTTGTATGTTTTCAAATATTATATTGTTGTCAACCTCAATTTACATTTCTAGTAATTCATCTAATTTTTCACGACTACAGACACTCAGCTTGATTTTTCTAATGTTTCTACTAGTTTTTCACTACACAATATTTAAAGTGTATATGTAATTATAGTTGCATTTATACAATTATTGGAAAGAAGTAACTTTACTACTTTCACTTACATAATATTTTTTAAACTGTAATAGTTATTATAATAGTAGTAATATGGAAAACGATAGAAAAGTTGAATTGCTAGCGTATTTTAATAGTGGATGGACATTATTATTTCTTGTAAAAAGGCAACTGAACTGAAGTCTTTTAAAGTTTTCATTTCATCATTAGAGTTTCGATAAAACACAGAATTTACTATTTTGATTCTCATTTTTCCCATTCCATAACAATTTACTGTTACGAATCGAATATTTTACAGTCTTGAATATAGTCTTGTAGTATATAGTTGTTTATTTGATAAGAATAGAAATGATTGATTCAAACTTTGAAAAGTATAAAAATCGTTAATTTCAAATGAGAAACTGTAAAATGTACCTTGTGGTTTTTTGTATGCAATATCATTCTTGTGCAGAGAGACATTTGCATATTATGTTACTTCTATTACAATTGCTACAATTACATTTTTAAAATAATCCATTCACACTCGAATAAAAAAGTATAAATTCAGGAGTTCCATTTTCAAGATCAATTTTTGGGAACAAGTTGTTGAACCGATCCCTCAAAAAGTTAGAGAGGCAGACATAACACCTATCAACATTTTCAGAGGTAGTGGGAAAATGCAACTTTTTATTTTAAAAATGTTTTACTAAACAATGTGTATCATCATTGCTTAAGTGAAAGCGATGGAAAAATGTCAAACTTGATAAAAGAAAGGTATTCCCTTTTAAAAATGATACTATTTCACAGTCGATAATAGGTAACAAAAAAGTAAATAACTCAATGGTTTATTTCATTTTTTATTTAAAATGTTTCGTTTTTGGTATTTTATTATTGTTATTGCTATTTTGCTATCATAACGTCAAGCATTTTGTTGAAAAAATTCTTCCATGATGGTACGCAAAAAAAGAAGAAAATCTGATTTTGTTGCTGCTGTTGCGTGGTACCCATTTATTTGGGTATAAAATTTTATCAAATATTTTTAGTGTTGTAATGTTGGTGTCAATGCAGTTTAGTAATAACGAGTACAATAGATTGAGTAGAAATAATAACAAAGTTGTGTTGCAATTACAGTACTTGAATATGCGAATCTTAAAACACCGTAATAATTACGATTATTCTATAAGTCAACACTAAATAATGCCAATGGGTAGGCGTTATGTATGTGTAACTTAAGTACTATAATATTGTCTAACACTGCATTATAATCATTATAATCATAATTATCAAAGGACATATTTTTTTAACTTTATAGTTATTACATGAATTTCTCAACTATTTTTATATTACTCATAAATATTTTTTTTTACCTCGGATGGACACAAAGTATTTCTCATATATAAAAAAGTGTACAATGCGGTGGTTGATGGTTCTTTTTATTGGTTTTATGTTTTCCATACAATCAAACGTTAAAATATTTTTTTTCTCGCTATTTCGTTACGATGCAAGAGCATTTACTGTGAGAAGATGTTTCCAATGTTGGAGAAGCCACCTGGTGGAATGCGACGAGTCGGAGTTCCGTGCTCAATATGCCCGTTTCCATTACTATGTCCATCTATTCAGAGAGTAAAAGGATAATTTTAGATTAGCATGCAAGTTTAAAAAATCATTCATCAATCAGATCAAAACTAAGAGAAACTTACTTGATTTTGGTTCCGCATCCCCATTAGTGCTTCCATTTGGAGTGATAGATCCAGAACCCATGCCAGAATCAGATCCATGTCCATTGGGAGAAGCATGACCGTTCTTACCATTGACAGCGTCACCATTGGTGTGAGCCTTGCCATTAGTTCCGTTAGTTCCATTAGTTTCATTCATGATGATGCTACTTTTTTGATAGTTCTTGACCCGAACTGGACTTCCGCCATCGGGAGCGTCCTTTCCTCCAGCTCCGAAAAGCCGCTTGAATGAGTCATCATCTGGGCGTTGACGAGCCTTGGGTTGAGTTTCCTTCTCAGCAGAAAAAATGTTAGAAGCCAAGTAATTTTTGACCTTCCTTGGAGTTGTAGGAGGAGTCGTTGTTGGAGATGACGCGCCAAAGATGTCACTGGCATCACCACCTGGTGGCTTGGTAATTCTATAATTTGAAAAAAAAAATCACATTATAATAATTATACGAGCTATTAGAATTCATGTCCGGGGATAAACCTTTATAATGTATGAAAGAGACAACCTCTGATAGAGGTAATATGAGATAGAACTAAAACGAGATAACAGAAACGACAGTGGAATTTTAAGAAGTCAAATCCAATTTAACGATGCGAACTATATAATTTCTCAATCATCGTATGTCAACCGTATCAGCAGGAACTCAAATTTCGATAAGTGATTACTTTTACTAGAATGACAGTAGCAGAATGTAAAATTGCATGTTTCCCCACACTGCAGCAGCTCTCTTGTCAATGATATTTCAATGCTGCTCGACAAATAGCAGTCCAAGATAATCTAGAATCGCATTTTACATTTGCTCAACGAAGGCTGGATGTGAGGACAGGCGATTCACGCTGTTTAAAGCATGGCAATTTGCGCAGGAAAAGAAAAAGCGATAGCAGCGTTTCTCGTTCGGAAAACCACTAATGCGCTCACGTATATATCAGCAGAGAAAACAACATAATACTTTGCATTACAAACTATTATCATGTTGTTTTGTGGTTATTATTTCCTCACAAGAAATGATGCGAGTCAGACTCAAGATAAGAATTCAAATTATTCTCTCTCTGATAATAATAAAGACTCCCCGTCAAGCGTGTGTATCTGCTTAGAACTTATTTGCATTTGATGAAAAAGGCGAAAAAAAGATGTGAACTCATGAATCATAGAAAATATCACGTACCACATACCACGATGCCCTCCTCTGTCATCAAGGCTGGACAAACAATAATATACGGTTTTTATGAGTGCGCAAACAATAACAGTTACTACACATCTAGGGATTATGTATGTGTTACGCACTTAATTCCAAATTCCATCTTGTGGACAGGAATGTTATGCGAGAAGTGATCCCAAAAAAATATTTAAATCATTTTTCTAAGTGTAGCCAAAGTCGTTACTTGTTTTGTAACTCCTAAAAAAAGTTAAAATATGGTCATCATAAGCTCGTAAAAGTGCCCCTTGTAATTTATAAAGGCGCCTGTGCGCGTAACGAAGAATGGAATGAATTCAAGATAGTGATGATGAGACCATGCCCTAACTGCAATCCTCGTGTATACCTACCACTAACGATAAGTACTAAATATATTACTAGTAGTGATGATTAGCTAGATATAAATTCTTGTAGCGCTCAGTGCTTTTGTGAGAGCATGTAGTAATTTTATTATTAGGTTATGATTGATGTGGAGGCTATGGCGACCAACGAAGCGCAAAAAGGCATTTATTCTGTAGTGAGCAGAGAGAAGATGCTAATATTGTTTTCAGCTTTTGATGTTGCTCTCATCTAAATCCCACTAAAAGGTTGTACCCTCCTCACTTTCCATTTCTTCATCCTACATAAACTAGCTGGCGAGTGCCTCAGGGCTGAGGCACTTATACGGAGCTATAATTAGTTCCTTTCACTTAAATGGTTCCAGATATTGTATTAGATTATGAGCTACAAATAAATCATCCTAACCTTGCCCTGCTTGGCTTATTGGCTTCTCTCCTCTCTCAACCCAAAGCACAAAGATCTTTCCGTATGAATCAAAGGATGGATTATTTTGGCTTTTTGGTACAGTTTTATCACAAAATGCATTTTTGTTCATCCATTAGTACAATGAGCTTGGTCAACGCTTCATTGCACTCACTTGTTATCGACGTATGCATCTCTCGCTCTTACTACAATTTATGTATATTTTATAGTATACGCGATAAGAGTGCTTCTGACTGACTGAATGCATAGTGTTTAGGGATGATATGGGAAAGTGTTGTCAGAACATTGCTTGTTTCTAATCTCCAAGGGTGATAATATCATGCTAAATCAAAGTGAAGACACAACAAACGTATTGAGAAAAACATTGTATGTGACAGCGGGGTCATAAATAAACCACAGCATCTTTCTCTTCATCCAGCAGAATCGATTATTAGAAAGCCTCCTATACGGCTGTCACACGCTCACAACAAACAACTTATTATAATCATCCACACTTTTAAAAAACACCACAGTTACCTACTCCTATTATATACATGCAGTCATAATGATAATTACTATCTACATAGACTTTAATACTGCAGCTTACGAACCGCTTAAAGTACAGCTTCCCATGAAGTGTATAATTTGACCGAGAGAATCTTGATCAGCGTGAACCAACAAAGTTATGTGCATCGGTAATATTTCATTTGCTCATGCCGCTGCGCCGCAGCGCTGCTACGTTATGAAAACATGTACCATAAGAAAAAAAAACAAAAAAAAATCCGCTGGCGCTGCTGCTGTTGCACACAGACGGAGACAAAGTTTATGCAAGCGTCTTTGTCCAAATGGTAAAGTGGTTTCTCATCGCATGTAAAGTATTACATAAGCAGAAAATAATAGTGCGCTCCTCCACGCACTCTCAAGTTCAAGATTTTTAAACTAGTTTTTCAGAGAAAAGTAGAGCTTTTTATCAACACCAATAAATATTATTATTGTTTTGACTAAAAGGATTATATAAACAGAAAAAGAAATATGAACGCTGTTTTGAAAGATGTAAAATATATAACGCTTTTCTCTACCTTCTGTTCATGATGATTAAGTTGTGTGGAGTACTCACGACGAGTGATTTCTCAGACTCTGGCAGTTAAATTGATTGCAACTTGCGTTACCACCAGCACTTCCAACACCCGACAGATTAGTGATACAATATATTTGACTGGTATCTCTTGCGACTTTAAATAAAAGTTGATGTGACCACTGGTGTGATGAGGATATTGTTATGAATATTTTCGAAATGGAAGTATTTGAAGGAAGAACTGTATCTGAGTTTTGTTGTTATAAAAAAGTAAATTTTTCGAAGATGAAAGACAGATTGCTCAGCAGAAGAAGCAGTTGAATGAGCACACAAAAACTAATGATGAATTGTTACAACGGTTGTGACAGAAGAATGGAAGAGCAACGAACGTTCTTTTTGCTTCCTCGTCCTTCTTTGAATGCACAAAAACTACTCGAGGAGGAGAAGACGAAGAGATAGTCTTTTACTTAAAGCTCTCGTCCGACAGGCCTACGTTACTTCTGACTCAAGTTGTTCTTCTCTCAAGCTTTTATGCTGAAACCACTTTACGTCTCGAAAGAACACTTTTATAATATTGCAATGCTAATGCAATATACAAGAACAAGATGAACAAGATGTGTGTATGTGTGTGTGTGATACCAGTCCTACACGCACATAAGAACTACTACTACTACTACTACATCTACAACTGCCAGCAACTCAGACGAAACCAAGTATGTAATAAGTACATGCATGCATATTACGGTACTCAACTCAATACCCAATACCCATACAAAAAACTAGCCAACTGCTCCTTGTCTCATGCTCCTGCTGCTGCTGAGTAAGTTCCAGAGCTAAGGTTACTTTTTGAAAGATAGCAAATTACTCAGAGCTTTTGGCTTCGTTTTTGTGCATTACTCATGCCAATGCCATGGCTGCAAGCACAAACTGCTTCAACATGGGATCATGATGCTGATGATGATGATGACGACGAGGACGACGATGCGATATCTTTTTTCTCCCTGAGTAATAATAATGCCAGTTCTAAACCTTACTTACTTCCCCTCTTCTCTTCCTGAAAGGAAAAGAAGGGAGTGTTGTACATGGCACTATGCAACCAGAGAGAATGCATAGTTAGCATAACAAAAAATAACAACAACGAACGACGATCAAAGAGAATAAAAGTTTTGCTGGTCTATTTTATGCAGTTTTATCGCAGGGATACGTGTTACAACAAAGAGGGTTTAGCAAGAAAGAGCAAGAAGCAAACCTAGACAAAAATATTATTGTGTAGGTATATATGGAGAGGGGATTTTAGCGTACTTTTTGTGTACTCATGCAGGCAGGTAGACAACAATATTCACAAACAAATGTATATTTTTACACTGTCACAAAAGGAATCATAGGTACATGGATGAAGTTCATGTAAATATTGAATATTGTGCATATATGCATTAGTACATGAATAGTTTCGTGTACATTCCGATTCCATGCTGAATATGAGGAGAATCCACGTACATGTTTATTATGTTTGCTTGGGTATAATATTTATCAATCCCTTCCGTATATCCGTGATATCGATTATGTGAGCAGTTAGATTAGCTCCCATTTTAGCGATCTAGTATGCATATCTGTTTGACACATAGGAAGGAAAAGATGACGATTCGAGGATAATGATGATGACAAATCCAAAAAACAAGTGAGGAAGACTAAGAATTCATGATGCAGAGTAGTTGACAGACAGGAGATGTTTTTCCAACCAAAGTACCAGTAGTCGGCCGTGGTTATAACTTGCTCTGCTGCTTGTCGTTGCAGAATGCAGACACACAGTGGATGAATGCACGATGCACATTTTTGGTAAAAGTGCGTTACACTGCATTGATCACAGTCTTAATCGTATCTTGCGACTCTTTAGATTCGATGACTGCTAAATAAAAACGGTGACTCGCACCTTCTAACAAAGGCATACTTGGATAATGATCATCAGAGAACGAGGAAAAATGCAAGAAAAATGAGAAAATATGCATGCAAATATGCACGAAAAATCGGCAAAATA
>JAQIXX010002966.1:0-21736 GCA_034700605.1 Willowsia nigromaculata
GCTACCCTTCCCCTGATGGAAGCCTCTTCGTAGAAACGAGAATTATAAAGAGACTGAGCACTATAAGCGTTTCCAGGATTTTGGAAAAAAGTTTAAGGAAAATTATTAGATCTCGGGGAGGTGATTTTGATGAGGTGGACGTGAGGCGTGATTTGAGGACGAGGAGACGATTCATGGATTCTTATGCGGGGTATGTGCATTCGGATTTGGATGGAAATGTGGTGGACGAGTACTGGAGGAGACTGCTCACTGAGAAGAGGGAGGATTATGAGGGGAACAATGCAGCAGCCGTTATTGAGGAGGTGTGGGATGAAGAGGAAGAGGAGACAGTTGTCAAGACTGAGGTGGAACAAGAGGATGCGGAAGGAGATGAGAGTGGCATGGAAATTGAAGATGTAGAGATTAAGCAGGAAGTTGAGAGTGATTGAGTAATTTATTTTAGCATCATTAAAAATTAATATGAATTATTTAAAGTGTACTTGGTAATGTCCAGATAGTAATAAATCGTTTTTTTAATGTTTTACGAAAATTGTTTGTAATGAACAAGTAATTGCTTTTCGTAAATACGTTGGGCAACATTTTTATCATACATTCATTTTACTGCTATTTGCCACTGTACATAATTATAGAAATCTCATTGCATTTTACAGTGAACAAAGTCAGTCAAACATTTTATAAATACTTATTTCAAACCAATCATATTTGAGCAACATTTAAATTTCAATATTTTAAACCAAAAGTAGGTTCGTCTAGTCAACAAATCATATCATGTAACGGTAAGCAAGTAGTAGTTAATTGATTTGTATAACGAATGGTTTCATGCATCATATCAACATTTAAAAAACACATATTGTCGCTAATGATGCATGAGGGACTATCAGGAGTGCACTTATGATTCATGATTCTATAAACTCTATGTGATATAATTACCAGAAGATTCTAATCTGAACGCATGCAAACGTTTTGGCTAGTATATAGCTGAACTGAACACGTATTAACTTCCGCGTTGAGAAGAAAGTTGCTCAGAATAGTCGTGGTCTTTCAGGCTTTATTTCGCTACTTTAAAAATTCGGGTTTTACATACTTTAAATTATATACTTTTACTGATGAAGTATTAATTTACAAAATGACAGTGTATAAAGCGATTAGTTTCTTGAATGCTTCCAAGAGATCGTTACTGATGAGGGAAATCAATTTTGACTAAATTCTTAGCTTATTTAACTACTGACTGCGAGGTTAATTATGAACCAAACTGGAAACTGTCAAATGAAAAGCATTTATCCATGTTATTTGATTGCCAGCATTATATTATTATTTAAATGCTGGAGATATAAGTTTAATATCAAGGACACACCTATCCTATTATTTGTTAGGCACATGACACAATCAGCATTTTGGTACAGTTTGAAAATGTGAAATCAAACAAGCAATTTAACTCAATTTATCGTAACGAATAGTGCAATTGAAATCGGTAATGATTATTGGGATGAACATGAAGGTTACAACATTTAAGTCCTAATGGATGTGTGAAAACCTGTATGAGTTTGCACTCGGCAAATCTCATAGGTAAATGATCGAAATGAAATGGTTAGAGTACCCATTTTATGTTTTCTGTTCAGTAAGAGGCTTTCTTTGAATAATTTTCTTTATGCTGATCTACTATCTATTTGTCAGGATTTTATACAGTTTTTGAATTAACTGTTACAGGTTAAACTACAATGATTACCTAACTGAATAAAAAGGTTGATAAGTCAAATTCTTTTTTAGTTTTAAAGAATGAATTTTTCATTTCAATTGCTAGTAAGACGACTCCACCTTCAAGTGATATCAATCTTTGTTTTTCAATTTGGTGTGTTCACTTATCAATTTGACCTATTGAATTAAGGAAAATTGTTGTTGAGCTAAAGAAAACTAAGAAAAACAAATTTTAATGACTATTTTTCAAACTCAATTATCTTTTGTATAACAAAATGGCAAAACGAATAATGTCCATGGATTGAATCATTGACTTTTACAGATTTGAACTGGAAGCACAAAATTCATTCCAAAGTTAGCAGTTGTTATATTGCGAATCCTTCGTTCTGTCACTAAACTTGATTTGAAACATTTACCTTACTAATGTATAGCAAGCGTTTATACAAAATATTTGCTGTAATTACAGATATTGCTGTAAAAGTTGGTGCATCCCCTTTATGTTATGACAAGGAAGCTCGTAAATTCATCGTTTCCAGGGATCCCACAGTACTAAAATTCTTTAAGAGAAATTATCTCGCCTTCTCTGCATGGATTATATTATCACTACCAATTATTTACAAGCACCGTATTTCTAAAAACCAAGATGTGTACTATATAAGTTTGGCATATTGTGCGTTTATCCTACTGTCACTAAACTGCATTTCAATTTTACGATTTGCTCCTAAAGACTTCTGTATTCTTGTCAATTCTGCAGAAGTTTTCTTTCGGGGCTTTCAGCGTAAGTTTTCTTAAACATTTATTTAATACAAATTTCTAACTATTTCGGCTACAGAATTTATTATTTAACTTTTGCAGGTAACTATATGCCAGCATTTGATCCTGACTCTAGCAAGCTGAATATAATCCTTGACATTACAATTATCTACTTTGGAATATGTTGGCTTACAACTTCACTACTAATTGCTTTACTTTGCATTTACAACCCGAAAGGATTATTTTTCGTAGGAGCTCTTATTCCGGACAAATTCTATTCATATTTCCCAATTGGTATTTTGGTGATAATTTACCACTCAAATGCCTGTCTTTTTCTGGCGTTTAATCTATTGTTAACTAGTACCCCATTAGTAGTTTACTTGATTTATTTCACACTTCTCTTTACAAATGAGCTTTGTTTGGGTAGGAAAAAATATCGAACGATTGACTTTCTAAGAACAACATGTAACTTACGTATGACTTACAGGACTTTTCAAATCTTGCAAGAAAACGTGTTATGCTTTATGGGAACGGTTGTTTATCTAGGTCACTTTGGATTTGTTTTACAGCCAATAATTACAAATCATGCACTTTTTGTTCACTGGCAAGATATGAATAATGTGAGCAAAGCACTTTTACTTATTGCATCTACTGGGACTAGTTTAGTGTGGGCATTTGTATTATATTCAGGGAAATTTTTATTTGTGAGAAGCAACTACATTTTGGCCTCTTGGCAGCGGTATGTAAAATACTCCAGCGTTAGAGAGACCACTCTAATGAAAAGGTTTCGAAAGTCTTGTCGCCCAATTTATATTGGTAAAGGAAAAGTCTTTCGTATGGTGAGGATTACACCCTTCAAATATTTCAATAGCGTTTTAAGGGGAACATTTAAAATCATACTGACAAGCCAGAAAACAAAATTGAAGTAAGAAATTAATTCATATGAAGAAGCATATAAAATTGATTTATGAATACTTAATTTTTCTGGTTTTGGAACAATATACTCATTTGCCTGAAAGATAAATGTAGATTTTTTAAAACAACCTACGTGCTGCTTTAATAAATAATTGGAAAAATAATCTGTGTGAAAATTCAATTATTTTATTCGAGACAAAACTTAATTTTGTTTAAAATCAATTAAAAAATGAAATTTATCATTAAAGCTGTTAAAAAATTTTGTTTTTGAAAATATTTGCTGATATATAACAAGCTTAAATGTTTTAAATGCTAAAAATTAAAGCAGTGAAACTATGTAATCCTAAGAATCTGAATACTTATATTATTATTCAACCTCCAACCTTATTATTCGGATGAATAGATTTCATGTGTCCCAAGGCGTTACAGAGAAGTAGATTCCATATTATATTTATACTATACTGTATATTTCCAGTTTTTGTTATCCTGTTCGTGCTATTACACGGTGCTCTCAATCCGCGCGTTAATAAGCGATTACCTAGTTAACTTTGTTCCTTTTGGTCTTTGATTTGGCTTGCTGCTAATGATTTCTGTGTTAGCTTAAAATCAGGATAGCTATTTATTTAGGATTTTTTTGGCAGCAGCTTCTGATTGGCTCATAGATTGTCAACCCGAACACCATGTCAATTTTTGTTTGAAATTTTTTTGCCCCACTACGGGACTTTTTTTCTTTATTTATTTGTCATTTTGTAGTTCTAATTGTACCATAAAGCCGATTTTGTTTATTTAACTGTTATTAATGAATTCATTTGCAATGAAGTTGTGGAAATTAATATAAAATTTGTACATATATTATTATTTGGGTCTTGTGACTAAACATGGTTAAATCAAGGATTTTCTGTCCATAAAAATTATTTATTTGTTCCATGCATTTATAAAAAATCTTTCTCTAAGTTTTCTTTCAGTTTTGTGGTTTCTATTTAAGGACTATTTCTATCAGCTTACAGCATAGGTATCATCAGTAAAATGTCGAAGTCTATTTTTGCAGTTTTTTCTAATTATGAGACCATTTTGTTTATAGAAAAAGCTGTTTACACAAAAGACCTTTAATGATATGTAACTTTAGAATTCACTTTATTCTGTTTAATACACGAATGCTAAGTTTCAAGGCTAAAATTTATTGTGTAAATTCTTAAAGTATTTTTGAAACAGCATAAATAATATTCTATTCATATATTCGTATACTAGTATTACAGTTTACAAAATTCAAAACCAGTGAAAGAACGAAATATTATGTAAATACATAAAATACAGGTACAAGAGACTGAAAAATCAATAAAAATATTTCTGATTTTGAACTTTACTCCCATATATTTATTTTGTTTTCGCATGTGCTCTTTGTGAGCAATACATAGTTTAGTTTGAAACATATTTAAACGAAAGGTTTAAGTAGGTATTGGTATTGCAGATGTACTTTGTATGTGTAGTTTATCAATCCTGAAACAAGGTTTTGGGAAACATCTTGTTAATTTGGTGAATAATAGAAAAATGGTTGCATGAGAAACATTTTCGTTCTTGCATGGATTCCTGATAATGAATTTTAATTGCATGGTATGCCATTTCCAATGAAATTTCTGCCTTTTTAAATGATGAAAAAATTTATTTTCACTGATAGATGATAAAACCGATAAAATGAATGACCTTGTACATTAAATGCTGCAAGTAAATAAAATTAAAACCTATGAATATGTATTGTAATTATTTGAAATCGGATTTTGGTTTTTGTTAGCATATGATATCAAGTGTTTTGTTTCTTACTTAACTTAGGTTTCAAGGAATTCTGGAAAGTTCCCGTTTTGGAGTAACTCAAAATCTGCAGTATTCATCCAAACTTGTTTTAACTTTGATCTTGTTCTTTAGAAGACTAGAAGACTGTCTGTCTGTCCACAAAAAATGTTCTTTGATAAAATACCTACAATAATAAGATGAACTTTTTGGATTCATTTAGCTGAAAATTGTTAAGCTATGTTAAAATGTAAATGAACCGTAAAATGTGACATGAAATAACGAATCAAACTTTAAAATTAAAATAATTTATTTAACTTTCAATATCATGTCCATGCACAAAGATTGCTCTTCAAATGCTGACGCTGTTTAGATAATTTAAAAATTACTAAATGACCCGCATTCTTAAATATAAACCGGGAGTGTGCGGTGTTGGGAGGAAGTAGTGATCCTTATTGAGAAAAAAATCCTTGCTTCCTGTCGGTTTCGAACTTGCAGTAGACTTTTGGGAACCCCGAGACTTACTGCCATTCAAAATCGCTATCTATCGGGGTTCAGCATGAGACTACCAGTTTATTAAACAAACTCACTGCATTACATGATAAAATCACAACAATCTGCACCTAGTTGGTATGAAATGAAATAAATAAACTCTGAAATTTATTGAAGCGACAATTTGCGTTTTTTATGTCTCAATGAAAAAGTAGTTATGAGCAGCCAGAATAAAAAAATATTTGCGTCAACGTGCCATCGACAAGTGGACTAGAAAAAGGTTGATGACTTTCACTGACTTGCTCTTTCTATCTATGACTTTCGATTAGAAGCTTGATTCTTTGCTCAACTGAAAAATAATATTCTATCTTTCATCAAAACAAAGAGATACACTAGTGTGGTTAACATATGAAAAAAAGTTTCGAGGTCCTTCTGAAAACGTTACTTAGGTTCAGTGCACTACACAGCAATGCATCATATATGTAATGCAATTACAAATATCGTAGTACATCGTAGTTTGGTTTTGGTAACTTGTATTATAAGTAGCAAATTAGTTGCGATGCCATTATCTATTGTCCGGTGGTATCGTTAGATTCTGAATACTACTAAGATAAATTATTCAGTTAAGTCAACGCTACGCTATAAGTTTGATACGTAATTCCAGTAAGCCAATCAAGCTGTTTGACATCAGCGCACAAAATTTTGAATGAAACCTCTTAGCTTGTGTTTACTTTTACACCCATTTCTGTCATTCAAATGCAATAAAATAATACTATATATAACATGAACATAAAAACTAATGGTAAATCCTTTGGTCGGGGCTGCCAAAGTGACACATTGGGTTTAGGGTGGGATTGTCCTTGAAATAATTTTCACGCCCTTTCGTAGTATACCTGCGAAGAAGCGAAAAGCCAACGGAATTTTTTCTGTCGTTGGATACTATTTAGCGTTTCAAAATATACAAATTATGTTGGCAACTAAAATATGACGGGTTACACAAGCTTTTGAGGACTCTTTCCACTACATTTTCATAATTGATCAATACCTGATGCATGCTCAAGCAGCATGGACTTATTGTCCAGCGTAATAATTGACGAATGGGTAGATGAAGGTTACAGTTGAACAAAAACAATTCATGCAGAAATAATGGATTTATTACTAATAAAGATGAATCCTAATACAACTCAATTGATTTAGTATTTAAAATGTTCCTGATAAGCTAGATTAAGTAATCGTTTCAAAGACACATGCAAATAAATGTATATTTTGTGTGTGCTGTGGTGGCTTTTGAATAACGCACTAATGCAACTTAATCGTATTTCTAAATATTTACACATTCACTAATAAAAGTATTCCCATCTCATTTTTTCACGCAGTACCATCAAATTTTCGATAAAAGATTCTATTTATTCTTGCATTTTTTGTTTATATTCTCAAGATTAACTGAAATTCACAAATTATTAATATGCTGAGATCAAAACAATGTTTTAATACCTTGTGCACATATATAAATATATTTATGTTTTGTATAAATTTATGCATAGCCAAGGAAACCGTACAATTTACATCAGCTTTTCTTAAGAATATTGACATACAAAGGAAAACCACAGATGAATATTGTACACTAAAACTACTAGCAATCCAAACCCGAGATAAATTAAATAGTAGACAAAAACTTGAATTCAGTTGGGCTGAAATTTTCAAGTTTGAAGAACCATTGCAAACATCAGTTGTAAATGTGAATCCCAATGATTCTATGAAAATTGTTATTCCAATTTCTAACGCAAACAAGAAGTTGAAAACATACTGCAGTCACTGTGTTATCGTTGCTGTGTTACTAAATATCGATACAAAATACATTAATAGTCTTCAAGTGAAATATTTAGGATTTACATGGAATGACCAGTTAATATTTATTCTACCGCAAAGAATGAAACCCGGTTTCAAACATGTTTCTCGGTTTCCGGCGGAAGTAGGTGTGCTAAAATACGTAATGTGTGTTTGGTCCACTAAAATAACGTACTTGGTGGAACCAATCAGTTATACTGGAGAATTCGAAGAGATTTCGTCACCTACGCTATTCGTTAAACGCGTTTTTGTTCAAAGAAACAAAAGTAACTTAAGTGGCCGCAGTCTTAATTTAACGTTTCCCCAAATACCACCGTATATGATCCCTTTACAGTTCAAGGATGAAAAAACTTCATATTCTGGCTCACATTACCATCTTCACGTGGAAATTTCCAAACGAAATAATTATAGTCTGAATATTTTAAACATTGAAAAGCTGAGCACAGGAATCCTTTTGAAAAATGGATCTTGGACAGGTGTAATGGGTGTTTTGGCAGAGAACGGTGCAGAAGTTGCTGCAGTGTTGGGAATGTCGATGACACGATTTAACGTTGTTGATTTTGGGACAGAAACGTCTAGAGAAGAAATGGTGTTTTGTTTGTTGGAACCCAAAAGCGTTCTCCAATGGCAAGCCGTGCTTTTACCTTTATCAATTGAAGTTTGGGGGTATACCCTACTCATATTCTTTTTCATTGCAATTTTAATGTATTTTTACGAAAAGAGAGCACGCCTCATTCAAGAGCATGATGGAGGGTTCCACGAATGGATGGAAAATACTTGTGAAATTGTACTGGTTCCATTTGGAATGTTTTTGGAGCAACCTTTTCCCATAACCGTTGCAAAGAACTTTGTTGTGCTAACTTGGCTGTTATTTTCTTTGATAATTGGAACATCTTATAAGTCCAACTTGGTTGGTTTTTTGACCCTACCAGCGGAGCAAAGCTTTCCAAAATCCTTTAAAGAGTTACATGCACAGAAGGACTTTAAAGTTAACGCTCATAGCATGGGAGGAATTGAACGAGAAATCTGGGGATCACCAAATACTGCAGTAACTAGAGGGATTTCTAATCGTATTAACTACATCAAAAGTTTAGAAACTTGTTTACGGGCAGCCATGAATCCGAAGACGGTTTGTGTTGGATGGAAAAATATTTTACTTACAGGAATCAACAAGTTTCTTGTGACAAAAGAAAACTTGAGTCCGCTATATATCACGCGAGAATTCGTTGCCACAGGAGTAGCAAGTTTTGGGTTGAGAAAAGGGTCACGGTTTTATGATACTTTGAATCGCTTTGCAGGATACGCTGTGGCCGGTGGACTTATTAGGAAGTGGAATAATGACTTTTTGGATTCATCAAGGCACACGCATATTGAATTAATAGTATCTGCGTCAACATTGTCTGCTATTGAGAAATCAAATAGCCATAAGGATGAACAAGGAAGTGCAGAACCCCTAAAATTGAATAATGTATTTGCAATATTTTGGATTCTTATATTAGGGTTTTTAGTTGCTACGGTGGGGTACTTTGGTGAATTGATAGTATACTGGGCTAGGGGTATGAATTAGATCCCACCGCATCTAATGCGAAAATATATTCCTTTATTTGGAATATCAGTTTTAATATGTCAATATTGCAATGTTTCAACTGCATTACAGTTAGCCTAGGCCTAGCCATAGTTAGCTAGGAATGCAAAAATATTAGTTTTGGTAATCGTGTTTACGAAAAATTAAAGAAACATGTGTAAAACTTAAATACAAGACAAAACTATGCTAAGCATTTTACTATAAAATATTGTACTGGATATTGATTCGTTCATTATGTGCGTTAAATAAATGTTGCAAATGAGATATTTTGAAACGAAAAGATGAAACTTTTAAAGCGTTAGATGCACGGAGAAATGCATGCGACTTGTTGGCTAGTAAAATGGCTTACATCACCAATTTCGTGTACAGTTTACATGAAAGGCTGCGAGAACTCTAATAGCTTTTAATGATATTTGAAAGTAACCGTGCCATTGTATTTGTGTCTATTTTCAGTTAATCGTGTTTTGACACTTTTAAATTGCTTTAAAATGCAACGATTGTCACTTCAATACATAAGCGTTATTCCATCTTAGTTACTGTTTATTTCACCGTCCATCAGTCATCAGTTAAAGACATAAATACTTAATTAGATAATTCGTTAGTTAACAAGGAAAGTTAAAGTAGCAACTGGACGGGCTTTACATTCAAACACAGCTTGCATGAAGTATTATTTGAGAGACATTTTCTTGTTAGTTGGTAGTACATGAATGAGACATCTAAGTTCACCCAACTTTATACAACTACTATGGCTAAACTTTTAGCCAGAATACAATTTCACGAGCATTATCATAATTGTCGTGCGATTTAAATATGTTTTAATGTGAACATTTGAAAGAATGCACATGCTTTGCACATTTTATAAGCCTAAGAAAGTGCCTGTCCAGGAAATGGTTTTCCAAAAGCCATACATTTTGAAAATGGAGTACTTTTAAAAGACATCCCCTTTTCAGTACCTTTTTTAACGTTTTTTAGCTCCTTATGCAGAAAATCGAAATTGAGGTGATAAAACAGGCAAAAAGGGTATTGAATCCGGTGTTTAATGTAGGTATGTGTGTAAATTAACATGAAAAGAATAACTATCCATGTATAATTGACTTTTTATTTGTCATTCTTCCTACTCATTTGAGGAAAACAAGTAGCCGCAGAAGCATCAAAAATGGCAGCAGAAGAAAATAATTCTGAAATTTAACGAGTTATATTTGTTCCCAAAAGGCGAGGAGGAAATATACCATGGGAATCTATTGATATTTCTGAGGATGATTTAAAGCGTGACTGGAGAAAAAATCTCCTATCAAAAGTGATGGGACAGATTTCTGAAGAGCAAATAAAAATGCTTACAAGTCATTCACGTTTTGAGAGCTGAAAGAAATTTGAGGATTACGTCTAGAGTCAATTATAAGTTTACCGTGTCTCCTTACTTCATTCAGCATGTACATCCGAGCTCACATGCACTTGCTCTAAATACATGAAAAATAATCTTTGTAAGCACTGCATTGGGATTGCTGTTATACAAGACAAATTAACCTTTACATCATAACATGAATAAGTATTTGTGAACATAATGTGGGCAATAAACTCATTTTTTAGTAATTTTACATACAATTTATTAAACTCCGGATTTATCACCCTTTTTACCACTTTAATTACCCCAATTTTGATTTTTATGCATAAGGAGCTAAAATGGTTAAAAAAGGTGCAAAACCTGGAAAAAGGGTGCTGAAAACGTTTTTCCCCTTTTAAAATGTGCTTCTAAAGAATGAGAGAAAGTATATATTTACAATTCTGGTGCCATTAGTACTCCGAGTATTCTTGACTTACCGGATATGTATCAACCGGGATATTTCGACTGTCCTAAAAAGTACCAACGGAAAATTACTTCTGGTTTACTGCAAGAAAGTTTGAATTTTTGGTATTTGAAGCCTTGACGAAGCCTAAAAGCTTTTCAATATGGCTGGAAACAATATAATATTATTATATACGCAATTCTTAACTAAATGCTGTCGTTTAGTGTTTTAAAAATTTATTTTAGGCTTGGATTCATTTTTCCAAAACTAGACATTTTCAAGCAACAAGCCCCTCCAAATACAAGAGCTAAAATTTTATATTATTATAACTTTAATCGGAGGTTTGTTTAAATACACTTGATAATTAATAGTTTGACTTTCCAAACATGAAACGGTCAGAAGCATTTGGTATACAAAACACATTCTACGGCTTGTTTTGTTCTCGGAAACTTAAATTTTGAGTTCATTCAAAAAATCCCGTTGTAATATAAGCAATATCTCCTTTCAAGTTTTGACCAAATACTTAACATAATTTAAAATGTGCAGTTTAATGACCAATGCAAAACTCTGAACTAAAAGTCTATAATTGTCTCACACACAAGCCTTTAAAGCTGGGTAAGCTTAGAAATCTCATCCATGTAACACTGAATATGTCATGAATATATCAACAAGGTATTTGATTTTCACCCACGCATTTCAGATTTTTATGTCCCTCTTATTATTTTAGATTCTTATGTCACAATCCATTTGCAATATTGGATTGGGTATATTAGATTCTGATATTGGGATTTTTATTTGCTATAGTGGGATACGTTGGTGAGCTGATTTAATATTTGGCTAGTGGGAAAATTAAGCCCCACTTTATCTGAGACAACAGTCTATACTTATGTTTGGAGTGTCAATTTAACAAAATATGTATAGCTGTTCATAAATACTGTGGATACAATTATGTGAGTTTTGATAGCAGCACTTATTTACAAAATTTAAAGAAATCTGCTGCAAAGTTGAAGGTTTTTTGTTCTTCAGCTATGAAGCTTTAACTCATAGAATAAATAATTGCAATGCATTATAGATGTATTTTGTAAGCAAGAACTACAATTCTTATGTTCCGTTTCAAAGCACGAAAGTCCATTTTAATGTTTCTGTCCCCGTTAGTTTACACAGTTTCCTAACTAACTATTAGTATTCATATTTCAAATTGCTTGATAATCTATCATCTCAAAGTATGAAGAATCCAATTAAATTCGTATCATATCAGAGATTAACAGAATTTTTTATTAAATTTCTAAAATAATTGACTACATCAATTCATCATGCAAACTTTCATTTTGTCTGTCTAAATTTTAAGATAACGCGCTTAACCTAAATATATAACTTTTAATGAGCAGTTATTAGCTTTCATGGCTACTGAAATTTTTTTAATTTAAGGCCTTCACAATAATAAGACCAAAGTACCATCATATCATATTACAAATTAAAGAAAATGTTATGAAATATTATGTAGTTTAGCCAGCAAAGTGATAAACCTTTATCTAAACTTCTTTGAAAAATAATTAATGCACTATGATAAATTTTAAAACTTTATAATGTTCTACTATGACATCAGTAAGTCCTGTGTTTCTAGGTTCCAACGCAATATTCAAGTGCTTTATTGACTGACTGTTAAGACTGATTGTAAGTTGCAGCTTTTAAGAATAAATGCGAAATATTCATTTCTTAGTTCATAGTATTCTAAAAACTACAAAACGAAAGCTTATACTAAAACAATGTCTAAATTACTATTCCTAATTTTGTTAAATTCAGAAATCATATTTCAAATCAACAGTTATTTACTTCCCAGTTTCATAAAACTTTATCAAAAATTAGAAATATCCCACCAGATTTCTATTCATTTGAATACATTTTCAGAATGCATAATTCATGCACTGAACTTCCCTGGAATAAATATTGATCCTACTCAATTGAAAGAACCGATTCTTCTTAAGCGCTACTATTCTGCTCTAAATGTACCACCACGTCTCATAATACCTGTGGAGGTCAATCCAAGAAATGAATCCTCCATTGAAGCATACGCAACAAGTAAAGAGTCCAAAGATTACATTCATTCTACTTTGAGTTACAAATTTAGCCTTACACATAGAAACACCAAGTGCGATGCACGGATATACTTGTACCCTCCTTCTGCCGAATCAAATCCTATTATGTACAGTCTGGAACGAAATGATATATTTTTAAAGGATCCTTTCTGGCTGGATTTAGTGAATGAATATTATTCAATTGTGTGGATGGTCACTTACGTGAATACAGTTCATCGATATAATCTTCTCGTGTATGAAAGTGGATCACCTTTGAAGCATATTCGGTCACAGTTTTGGTTGTCAACAATTTGGTCCTTTCCAGAATTCGTCATTGCGTCTGAAACTGCGCTATTGTGGGATACATTTAACAAACAATATATGATTCATTGCAAATATTGCAACCCATGTCAACCAACGCATTTCATTTGGCTTAGCAGCCTACCGACACACAAGTACCAATTGCAAAAGTATGAAAAATATGTACAGGAGTCGGCTTTGGATCCTCCATGGATGATAGTTGACAATAAACAAATGCCAAGCATCTCTTGGGACTATGATTTTCAACGAAGGAAATTCGTTCTGGAGGCTCTAAACGAGTTACACCGGAGACACCTCCATTATAAAAATTATTATATTGACCTCCATATAATACTATTGCTTAAGTCGAGTAGTACGAATATAACCTTTGGAAAGTTGTCAACAGTAACGTCTCATAACAAAAGGATGTTAAGGAATACTAACTGCGCACGTAGCCAAATGGTGCAGTACCACTCAGCTTTCATACCAGGGTTATTATCACAAACGGCAGATACTCTGGCTGAATTCTCTGAACATGGTCTAGCTTTTAGAAAAACAGGATTACGGTTCGTCAGTTGTCACAAAGAAAATTATGGATGGTATTATAGCCTTCAGGAGTTGGTAAAATGTTTTGACAGATATTCATGGATGTCACTATTAACGTTATGTCTACTGGTAGTAATAACAATCACAAATGAAAATATAATAAGCCTAAAGTTACTACCAGACATACAACTCTTTAATCCTCGAGGTCGTAACTTTGTAGATTCCTTGTTAGATGTCTTTGCAGCAATGTTAGAACAAGGAACACAATTGCTGCAGCGACCTCCGAAAACTAAGCTGGCAATTGTATGGTGGTTAACATTTTCACTGCCACTTGTATTTTTAGTTATAAGCAATGAGTACAAAGGTGATAATATCACAGCTCTTACTGTAGATGCGCCTTTAGTCCCATTTGACACATTTGAGTCTCTCGTGAAAAACGCGTTTCGTGTTTATGTTTTCCCGACGGTAATTCAAAATGTTTATGTGTCCTTATTGTCAACAAGAAGAAATATTAGCTTTTCTTATGAACAGCAAAATAATCATGAAGCATTCCCTGTGGTATCAGCCCTATGGAATGGTTTAAATAAGAAAGCGACAAAATGGTTGTTTCTTGATGAAATGCAGAAAGCTCTGCCAGAAAGAACCCGACTTTACTTGAAGCATTCAGAATTGATTCCAAAGTGGAGAAAAGCACTTAATAATGATAATAGTCTGAATCCTAATTATCTTGCTTTTTTGATGAATGCTCATTTGAAATCATGCAACCATTCTGCAGTAATACTTGATGAAAACCTTGCTTTAATGGCACATATTAGTATAAGATACTCGACAAACTTTGGCGAATGGACATATGTCGGTAAGGATGTATTACAAGAAGATAAATATTATGGGCTATTATTTTTCTGGTCATATTCCAAGATTACTACGGTGGCGATTTAAGTGGCTCCCACAATCAGGGATTCTGGAGTGGTGGAGAAAATTCTATGATGCTTGGATGACTAGATATACAGAAAATTATGCACGTGGTATACCATCTAATCCCCGAAAAATGAACGTACTAGTTCTTGCATTTATTTTATGCATGGGATTGATAGCTGCAAGCTTGGTTTTCGTGGTGTATGAAAATGGTCTTATAGGTCAACGACGACGAACTAAAATAATAATATTGAGTTTGTAGCCTTTAGATATGTTGTAAACGAGCAATGCTGAACGCAATCAATGCTGAACCCAATCAGTGCCGAAATCTGTTTTGGAATTGGCATTCGTAGTTGTAAATTTTGCATTTACGGAAAGAAAATATATTTAGTGTGATTCGCCATCTTTGCACGTAATGAGGATCCTTTAATAATTAGTAAATCATATATTTTGTCAAGAAAGTCTGAATAAAATGTAAAAATCGGGTTTTACTGTTCTTAAATTCCTTAAAACCATAACCATCTTTAGAGGTTTTAAGCTTTAAATACTTATTTGAATTTAACTTACAATGAATGACAAAAGTACAATGACAATGATGTATTGTGCATTTCATGCCTACAATCAGTTTTCGCTCCTCTTTAATCTATGTAAAGTATGAATGATTTCGGTTGTGTGTGAAGTAAACAATTGAAATTAAATGCGCACATTATCTCTAGAAGCTCGTAGAAGGGGACTGGTTGATACGCTTGTCACAACAAAAACTATTTCGATTAAAAATTTCTATTTGCAATGCATCATTTTTAAAATAAACTTTCGCATATTAATCAGCCATTTATCACAAGACACTACTTTTAGCCTATAAATGACCATAACGCTTGAAGTAATGTGACAGTTCCTTTGTTTCAATGTGATAAATAAGTCAACACTTCACGATTGTATTTCAGTACTTTGATTAATACTATTTTTGTGATTTTTTAATGTCAAAAGTTGTTAAAAATGTTAAATACAAAATATGATAGTTATCTTTGTTTTTCTTACATTCAACTATAACCATACGTGTTTTTTTAGCTTTTACTCAAGATGCAGTGACAGTGAGTTCTCATTTAATGATATTCCACTTGCGTTTCGAGAATTTGTGATTCTACCTGTGATTCCATCAGAATTTACTTACATTCCTAATTTGGGGTTATACTTAAGTTACCTGTCCTAACTGGAATATACGTTTATGATCACAATATCAATATCTCAAAATTTGTACTATTGTACGAAATATTGGCTTCTTTATAAAAGTAGAATAGACTGCTCGTAGATAGAATGTGCACATGAAACATGAGAGTTTTGTTATGTCAACATCATTTAGTATAAGAATTAATAGATAAGGACTTATATGTAAAGGAAATATTTGACACTGTATAACTCCATTGTATAACATTCTGCAATTCACGTAGATGAAAATAGTCATAAATTTGTAAATTAATTTAATATAGAGAATTTATTTTTGATCCCCAGTAATCAATGATTCTGCGCGCATTTTAAATTCTATTTCGTGCACCCAAAATGCGGACATTTGCGTGCACTCAATTTAAATTATTCTGCGTGCAATTATATCACCCACGAAAAGCATGAATTTGCAAAAAAAATCTTGAAATAAATATTAGGTTGACCTATACTTCTAAAGTAAACTATATTATTTGCCTATTTTCATTTATAGTATTTACTTGTGAATATTTTGCAACAAAATTTCAAATGTTTTAAACTTATTCACCTTGAGATACTGAAAAAATACACACGTTGAGGAGCAGAAACTGCAAGCTGCATATCACAGATTTATGGTGCAGCATAAGCTACTGATAGTCTTCAAGCAAAAAGCCTTCTTCACAATTTGTGTATGGGAATAGTGATTTGACTTAACATTTGTACAGTGTATTTTACTCTTGAATTACTAAGTCGGACATATGTCAAACTAGTAGAGATTATAAGACCGTTTCTGAAGGTTCTAAAGTCTTTAAAATGAATCAACTTTTAAAAATTAACTTCTCTTCAACATTATTTGAACTGTAAGAACTGTTGGGGTTGCGAAATTAACCTAGGATTCTAACTTATAACACAAAAATGTAGTATATGACTAAATTGTATACTGAGAAAACGCACATTTTTTATATGTAGATATACATTCTACTGCCTAGTATTTTCAGCTAAACCTTCATGACCAATATACTTGCCACATAGAGGTTGCATAAACAAATCTACAAGAAATATTTAAATGAACCAAATATGTTCTTTTAAATGTTCTTACATCCGCTTACAATGATTTTGCCCTCAAAATAATTATTCAAAAACGCATAATTTTGCGCGTGCGCAGAAATCCGTACATGATCTCATGATTTGGAGAGAAAATTGAAAACGCGGGGAAAAGTCCAGATTTTGCAGGGTCAAAAATTACCTGCCTTTAATATGTCTGGCATTAAATTACTTTGCTGGTGGTTCTGTCTAGGAAAAAGTGCCACGTCTTGACAGATATTCATTTTACCAAAATAATTGTGGTAAAATTGCATGTACATTTAATTGAACATCACTGCAACAGTATAATTTTGGCTATATAAAATTTAGTATTTGGTGCTAATTCTACAACACAAAAACCGGAAATTTGCCCTATTACTACTTAAAATTCAATGCACAATTTATTTCAAATACATAAGCTTACAGTAGAAATGAAAGCCACACAGTGCTTTGTACTTAAAAAGTACTATGTAACGAACAATATCTTAGATTATGTTTATGTCATAATTCCTTTTTACGAATTATGACTTGCACAATCCATTAGCTAAGTGGGTTTCCATTAGGGTTTACAAAATGAAAGAAAACGGTGCACAATTATGTTAGGGTTTTTATTTACTTACACTAAAGTTATGTAAAACATAGTACCAGTTCAGAGCGGCAGGAACAAAGTTTTTTTTAAATAAAATGTTCGAAACTCCCGAAACAGCTCATAGAAAACCTACAATTATTCAAAATCAGGAGAGTTTGTCCTCACAAACGAATATTGGTATTGAAAGTTATACTGTGATACTAGAGGCATATTACAATATAGCTTACATATTTTGTTGTGTTCCTTACCGGTTTACTAGAAAAGAAAACGGATCATTTAAAATGCACAAATATTGGCTGCAGATGGTTTGTCTTACACAAAAACTTAGTTGTTACTCATAAAACGCATATACATTTGTGTGATCATTAACTTTGTTCTATGACATATTATTTCTCCACAGATTATAAGCTACATTGAATCCCTAATATACTTGTATGTGATTGGACAAGAATTTCTTGTCAGTTTTCTCTCTTTGGTTGAAGAAAATAGACAGACCAGCGGAAATCCATTGCTCTATCTTAAGCTTATAGAAACAACTACGTACATTAACTTATTAGTTGTTCTAACCATTATTCAGTGTTTTAATGGAAAACGAATCCTTGACTTTCTCAACAAAGTTAACAGATTTTCATCTAGCCAATCTATATCAAATTCGAATGCGACTAGTCAATGCATTTGTCGTTTTGTAAGGACTCATTCAAGTATTCAAAGTCTCTTCTAAATAAAACATTGAATTAAGGTGTTATAAATATTTTTTACCCTTTGTGAATATTCAGGTTCGAAAGGAGTACCTATTATTCTTTGGCGCTACCGCAGTGAGTCTTTGCAACTATTTCATGTTCAGTAACTTCCAATTGGATTTCAATAAAATCTTTCAAGAGGCAATCGATGCTCACGCTTGGTGGAAAGACCCTGCGAACGTGACCAATTTTGAGAAAAGCTTGCCTTCCAATTACAATAGCACAGAAACCATTTCTGTACAGGATTATTTGTTTGTGATACTACATTTAATAGTCGCATGTATTCGAAACTTACGAGACATTTATGTTGAGTTGTTTTTTGTGAGTGGAATTCTCACCTTGTGGAAAGTATCCCGAGAGTTTTCAAGACAAATAGATACCATACAAACTCAAAAGGAAAACCGAGCATTTGTATTGAAAATGATACGTAGCTACAGGAAAATTTTAAAGCTGTCCAGAACATATAGTAATGTGTATGGATATGGGCTAGCCTGTTATTTGGCGTATTCCATAATTTATTATTCGTTATCATTAGACAAAGTTTTCAAGTGGGAAGGAGGTATAGGTCCTCAAATCTACTATTTTGAGTTTGTGGCAACATTTTCAATCATTTACGGATTTGGAGCACATTTTCTATACAAGGTTATTTTATCAACCTATACCGTTGATTTTGAGGTGCATACTTTTTAAAAATTTATATTCTATTATGCTGCCTGTATCTTTTAGATGGCTTCTCTGACCAAACTGAGCTCTTCAATTGCTTCAACTCATTTCAACCATAGTCAGTCACATCTACTAGCTCATTGGAATTCTAAAGGAAGCGTGACCATTACTGCAACGTTTTTTACACTTAGCTTTAGGACATTGATTCATGTAACTAGATCTGTCCTCCTATTTAATTATATTTGAGCTTTAGAACAGAATGTTACATGATTTTTATAAGTCTAAAGTTTAACTTATTTCAAATATTTTGCTAATTTCAGTTTACCAAACAAATAATGGTGATCTTTCTAATATCAGTACAAAGCAAAATCACTGAAAAGATCCTGAAAAATCAGGTGTCATTCTCATTATATTAAATTTTGGTCATGGGACAAAACACATTGACACACACATAAGAGAGCGCTCACCTACACCCTGTCGAAACGTAAGTACCTATATTTATATTTTATTGAAAGTCAAGCAAATGCGACTAGTTTTAGTTGAATTCAAAACATATAATTCTTAACCTTTGCTTTCTCTTTCACTTTATTTCAGTATTAGTTCTTGGATTCTATAGTAAAAATTCTAAAAAGTGTCTACTGCAGCCACTAATTCACAATGACGTGAAATATTTTGTCAATTTAGTCAAATCATGAGTATTCTATTATAATATGAGCATTAATACTTTGAATGCTATTGGGCGTTATTGTGATGCTGATGGTTGCTAGTATTAGCATCCTAACTTAGGATTCCTAAATATTCCGTTCTCACACCGAATTGACCGAATTGCATAAAAACATTAAAAAATTTCTTAGGTGATATACCTTTATATGAACTTAACATTTTAAAACGACAGCATTTACACAAGTCTAAGCATGAATTCTTTCTTTTATTAATTAGAACATGATATCTTTTTGCTGAAACTAATAATTATAAATTAAATCAAACACATTATATTTCAAGAATTAAAATTACTACAGATTTAAAATTTGCTCATCATCACATTGTTCAAAAGAGTTTAACGATGCTTGCACAAATTTCTATTCGTTTTTAAAGACTCTTTAGTTGTTTGTTTATCATTGGTCACAATTTTCAGGCGAATATTGCTCAGGTGATGGAGATGTTGAATCTGAATCAAGAATAACTAGGGGTGTAGATGAAGTGGGTCTTAAGAACTTGCTCACATGTTCCGGAAACCCTTTAGAGTTGTTGACTTGTTCCACATTATTTAAGACACTAGCTTAAAGTACAGTTAATTGTCAGGAGTGCATTTAAATTATGCAACAGTTTTAATGCTTCGTCTAAATTGTCGAGAGGATTATTAAAATGGTTAGAGAGTGCATTAAGTTGGCCAACCAGTTTTTCAGCTTGTGCTGTGTTTCCAGGACTATGACCCTTTATAGTTATTACACGAACACCAGTTGATTCACTGAAACTTATAGACCTACCGGAAGTAAGTGCTTGAAATAATCTCCCATATTCCATGTGAGCCAACTCATGAAACTCTACAAGACTTTTGAGTTTTTCTTCTACTTCCAATCGTTTACCCTGTTCAGTTTTCAACGCGGATTTGAGTTCAATCAACTGTCTCTCGTTTTGAAACTGTTGAATATTTTCTGAAAGGTTTACATGCACAGACCCGTCCAACACAGGACTTGTATTCGTGTCCACAGATGGAATTTCTTCTTCTAAATTATTTGGAACAATTTTGAAGTTCAAAAGGTTCAAAACTTGGAACACAGGATCCTCAGAATACATATAATTGCTATCGTCGGTCTCAAAAGTACCATCTATACTTATGGTTTCCATGTTAGATTACTAATTATTGTGGTTTCTATTTTTACTGTTGCTTACAGTCAAAATTCAACTAATGCAATGTGTAACCTCCCATCAAATGTATTCCAAAAATCATAATATTTCTATCTTCAAATATTATGAAATGAAAATAATCTCGCATTCCTCTTGTTCATGCTGTACTATGACTGTAACCTTTTAGTATAGTATAGTAAAAACACAAACAACTAGTATTCAGTCTGCTTTTGTTCATATTCATGTACATGATATTTTTTATGAAATTTTGCCGTAATCCATTCGCACTAAAACATTTACATCATCATATCCTGATTTTTTCTATCTATTAACATAGGTATTAAATTTTCTCAATTCAAATTCCCAAATCACATTCACAAGCAGAATTTTCTTTGTGATCTTGTTGACCTTGAAATTTTTAGCTGCTGAAATTTAAACTGGTTTTGATGACTAGCAAACGGGGTAAATCATTTATCTCGCTAAATGTTGTATGTAATAACTTAATAACAAAGTTTTGTATACAATTTATTGAAGCACGCATTACAAGGTAACATTACAAGTTTATACATAGATAATATCTTGAATCTGGATGCACACAAATGTCTGAAAAGTAGGTATTTGTGGTTTCGTGAATCCTATTGACATCACAATTCACAGGCACAAACACTTCCAAAGAACTAACTCCATACAATATGCACATGTATGCATGATACATATGCATAGAATATTTGTGGTCAATTTACATTTAAATGTCTCATGTTTTTATTGAGCAGTATTACATAGTTGGCTTTCTAAAAAGGCATGTATTTTATCTACACCTATGATTCATGGTTTTGTCCCTATCTTACATGAAAATATCCCGCAAGGGAAAATCGAATAATTTTTTAGCATATAATGAATTTTAGAAGACGATCCATGATTCT
>JAQIXX010002967.1:0-21733 GCA_034700605.1 Willowsia nigromaculata
GAGAGGAAGCATCAGGATTCAGGAGGATGTTGTGTCGTGCTCTAAATAATATGGAGTTGGTAGTGGTACCTTTATTCAGCTAGACGGGAACCCGTCGACATCAAGAATTCTCAGCCAGTAAAACAGCGTGTACTCAAGAGTACTTAATTGGACCTCTATTTATCCGAAAGGCGCCATTCATAAATAGAAGTCACACAAAAACTTTTTTGTGACCTTCTCCTCCTCCCCCTTGTCACATCACATTTTAAAGTAATATTAGTAATAATATGTATAAAAGAATGGATAGCGTGTCACGTTAAAGCTGAACCCCCATTAATTTGCGACATCATTTATGGATTGGCCCAAATACAAATATTAGATTATCCTTAATCCTTACTGGACATTAGCTGTCCGAAAGACTGTAGCTCCCAACTTGGGAGTCCAGTCCCAAGTATAATTATTTCGAAAGACTTTTGAGCTTCCACATTTCACATTCTAGTTTTCTGTGTGCTACTTAAATTTTCTACACTTTTGATTCATTTTTAAAATAATTTTTACCATACACGTATATTTATAAGATTTTATATAATAGGATACTCCCTCCCGGTGTAGAATGGTATACGTATGGTATGGCATATCTTGTAACATTATGGACATGTGGAACGTGCATGCATGTAAGATGTAAGTAAGTTTCAATCAAAAGCAAATGTTCTTCGTATTCATTAGTTTGGAGTTTGGATTTGGATTGTTTAAAAAATGATTTACTGTAATTATTTCAGGCAGTAAGAATTTCCTATTCACATGATGTTACTCAATTCAATTTCAACTTGGAGAACATTCATTCAAAAGTCAAACAACTTGATCATTCATAAAGTGGTAAACAGTCACTGGTTTTAAGAAATTAATTGTGAAACAAAAGTAAAGGATATTTGGGACAGTTACTACATTTTTAACATTTAATGGAGAGGTAATTATTTTAGCTTATTATTCATTAATAATGTAAGAAATAGTAATATTCTGTATGTTGAACCGACGATCACATCGAGATTACTCTTGTTGAGTCTGTTAGTTGGTTATCAGGTTTTGAATTCGTGGCATTTTACATTTTACTCTCGGTTGTGTTGTAGGTATGTAATTCCACTGGAAAATTGGAAGTTGATTGTTGGTTTTGGTTGCTAAAATCTATACTTGTTTTATTAGAAGACACTATGAATGAATGATGAAAGCTCGTTCTCGTAAAAATATTAATTTCAGTTGCTTTTGTTTTTACCACACCGTAATAATGTTGAATGTATGAGAAAGTTAGGTTGGAGTTTTTTATGCATGTGAATTTTTTAAATATACTCTCACACACATTGACATTTAACCTTGCCCTTTTAAATGACTTGTTTAATCCCTGAATTCCAACAACTCGCTTGCTTCATCTTGTATATGCGTATGTACAGTAATTTTTAAAGTTCATTGTAATTGTGTCATAGTTTAAGCGTGTTTAAAGTTCAAACGCACTACTGCACTGGCATCACAAGATGTATGACTTAATGGCATTCATATATATTTGTATTTTTAATATTTGATTGTAGCCTGAAGTAGCCTCCTTCATTTTCTCGAGAAAGGTTGAACGTGAAACGGGTCAAAAGTGAGATCGGAATATTTTAATAGATTCATACGGGAAGCTGGCTATTTTGGAAAAAGGTAGTTGTAATAATTATTTTTTTACAATAATTTTTCACGTTTATAATAGCTACATAATTAGTACAACTTAGAATTGTGTTTATTCAAGGGAAATTGCACAATATAATGATTTTTTCTTATAGAAAATATACGCAATGGAGGATGTTAATAATGACAAAGAAGACATTCCGGGGACAAGTGTTGCTTCTCCTAATCTTCAGGACGAAAGTCAAGCTAGTCAAGCAGTAAATAAGATACCGAATGAGGTAAACTAAAACATTTGAAGTAAAATTTTTAAAACCATGCAATGCAGATATTATTTGTCTGATTAATCTTTATTCATTCAAAATATGAACTGTAAGCTTGTTGGATTACATTTTTATATAATATTTGTGTTTTAGGTGTGGGTGCTGATTCTATCTCAGTTAAATCAAAAAGAACTGATACAAGCCCGAACTGTATGCAAGAGATGGCGTGAAGTGGTTGATTCACATTTTGAGTTTGCCGTCATTATTCACGATGGGAAAACGAATCTGGATAGGATTTACGAGTTGCGCATAAGGGACGGTTTGATCACAAGGCTGTTAGGTGATAAGGATATTTTTCAGTTTCCGAGCTTACTGAGGAGGCTGAGATTCTGGGGTCCTATCAACGTCCATTGTTTTCAACGCATAATGAATGAAGCTGTAGCTTTGGAGGAGTTTTCACTCACCAGATTTGCCCTCATGCAAGATAACCTCATGGGAGAGCGAAGATTGAACGGATTTTCAAAAATTAAGAAACTTGAACTTCTCGGCTACATGTGCAAAGATGAAAGCAAAGTAATTGAGAAGAATGCGACAGCTATATTTTCCTACCACATGCCGGATTTAGAGAAGCTAACTCTGAATTTTCACTGTGAAATTTCTTCAATCAATCAAATTGCAATTTCGTTTATGGAGTTCATTTCTCGACACAAGAGGTTACACAATCTATCAGCATCATTGGTCCCCGAAGCTAATCACCCAAATGAAGTAGCAGCATCCAGAATTACAAGTATGGTTTTACCAGCAACAGTCGAAGAATCGCTACGACATGTGCAATTAACTGTACTTAGAATAACAACTGTGACGAAGGATTTGCCTATTTGGACTGCCCTCCTTAATGCTCAAACCCGTCTGCAAGATTTCCGCATGAATTTGAGTGAAGGGGGGCTCCTCACAGTGAATACTAATTATGCAATTGGGATACCTTTCGAATTGCTCCGAGAACCGCTTCTTCGCAATGCCAGTACTCTCACGTCTGTGGAACTCAAGGATCTCCGACTCTCCTCCACTCAAGCCGCAGCACCTGCTGACTTCACTCCAGCCGACGCCAGCGTTTTTCGTTACGCAACCAATCTGAAAAAGTTGATCTTGTACAGAAACACGGATGATTTTCGCAGATTTCCGCAGTACCCTGACCAGCCCAGCCTCATCAATTTGAAAATGCTTCCGACTTCTATTGAAGTACTAGAAATATCCCGCTTCTATTGCCGATCAGAGGATCTACAGTTTCTCGTTGACGTCCTGGAAAACCTGAAAACGATTGTATTATCTCATACTGGAAACCTGAACAGACTAGGTGTTCATGGAGGCATCGTAGAAAGTATTGCAGCCAAGACTGAAATTAAGACAATGAACCTTACTCCCTTGAATTATTATTGCTCGATTGAAAACAAAAAGTATGATGCAGTGAAAGCTAAGTTTCAAATGAATGATGGGGACCATTTGTATTATGACTTTGAGAGATTTAGGAAAGGACTACCACAACCTCGACCTCCCACAAGAGAATCAGTTTATGTTTTACGATCTTTCAGCGATGATATATTTCGTCGTAGTTGTAGAAGAAGGCCAGACCACCCATTTCACTCCCGTAGACCTTGCTCTTCATCTCGATACCGCGAAGAACTGCGGCTCCGTCGTGAACGTGAAAGCATGCTCGATGAATTATTTCACGATGACTTTTTCGGTAGACGTGCAGGTTGTCGCGTTCTTGACAGTCTTGAAAATGTGCAGTGTCCTAGTGAGAGTCATTTAAGCAGCCTATTTCATAGTTTAGATCTTCATATTTCAAAGGAACAACGAATGCTTCATATTTGTCAACCTTCTCGACAAACCACTCGTCAGCGGCGATGGAGTGGAGATGGTCCTGGCTCTGAACGGAAACTAATGGATGCTAGCTTCTAGGTCGACCAGACCATACATATTGCTTATAAAATTAATTATAAAGTTCGTTAGTTTAATTCTTTCGTTCGTCTTAATGTTCGCAAATAAAATATACACAATAAGAATAACTTCTATCTACAAATGTTTAAATGTTTAATTAATTCTTTGCTCGGTCGATTGTCGAGCTAGTCTATTGCCTAAATTAGCTATGATGTGGTGTGTCATTTCATTTAGGCTTATTATTTCATTGCAATTTTTGCTTTTCTCCAAAATTGGACTGTCTCTTTAATTTTTTAAAACAGCTACAAGAACTATATTGCATTTGATTGTTAAAAAAGTAAAATTTAATGTAAGTCTTGTTTGATATTTAAATCCGTGAATCCCCACGCCCAATGTACTGAAATCTCAATCGACTGATATAATAATAAAAACGAATTTCTGTAATGTCGGATAATTTCATATTAATTTCATTTATTACAACTTAGCAGCACTTTTTTTATATAGCAAATCTGCCAGAATGTGATAATACCTTTGGTTTAAATGGAAATGAAAATAACTTGAATTACAAGACATGATTACATTAATTTCATCTTAAAATTAAATGGTAAACAAGAAATATTATATACAGTAATATTGTTGAATGTTGAATGACAATGATCCATCAAAACGATGCAATTTTTGAAATATGTAAAATATGAAGGTATTATATGTGTGTGCCTTTCAATACACATGTTGTTTGTAAAAATGTAAACCCTGCTAGAGAGATGGATTGCGTAATTTTATTGTGAAGACGTTTATTTTACAATATACTTCACACACAGATAGATAACTCTGACACTTCTCTTGTTTCTCATTTCCGTCGAATAGACTATCACAGATGAAGATTTAGTTAATTTTATTCTATCTAAAAACAACCTAAAAATCCCCTTTCCGTAAATCAACCCCTGGAGTTGTTCTGCGAGTGGACATATCGAGTAATTGTTTTGTAACGGGAAGGTAAAAATAATGACCTCGTTAATTTTTACACTATAAAACATCTTGATGTCAGGTAGCTGAATACATAAAATTTGTATATGATCGACATATGTAAATCATCTTATTGAGTTTTCAATGACGCAAGCTTTCTTGATCGGGTTCTGGTTTCCTGTCTTGAGTTGGTGTACTCGAACCACATAATGTTTGGAATAAGCGTTGTATCTCGTATCAGCAAGAATTCACATATAGGCCTGTAAAAATAATTATAAAGCATTTAAACCTCTTTTTACCACTAAAGCGTCACATTCCATTCATATATACTTGAATTTCTAACCAAGCCGCGATGTCTTGAAATCGGGGGGTAAAAACGAATTCTGTCAGAACAAACCAAAGCGTTGCAAACAAAGCTCCGATCACTGCTCCCCATGAAATTTGTGCCCAAGTGTGGTACATCAAGTAAATACTGTAAAATGCCACATACATCAAATATTAAACCCATAGTCTATCTCATAATATTACGATTTATCGTAAATTCACTAACAAGATGAACAAGAATAGTATTGAGTGAGTATTGTTAAGTTTATGTTACCCACCGACTATAAGCAACGCATGCTGCCACTGAACATACTGTTAGGATTATCCCGAGCTTGTGAAGTTGATAATAGAAACCCTTGCCAGGATATCTGTGAAGTCTGTTTAAAAATGTCCAGAGATATTTCATTACGACTGGAATCGTCTAAGAGTACTATAATTTTACGTTACGATAAATCGACAAATTATTATGCCAAAATGCCAACCTAAAAAGAGTAAAGTACACGGAATATATGGCGAAAAACCACATCAACTGGGAATGAGACGAGGGCATGCCATATTCTGTATACTGGGTTTTCCTATGCATAGGACGGGATTCACGAATAGTGTACTTTAATACCATATTTAACCCTTCGTTAAGAAGCAGTCCAGCAAAGAATGTTATCTAAAACAAGTCATGCAAAAGATTTTATTCATATTGGAAATTGCAACTTTGGAACCACTCACTTTTGCATTACATTGAGCAACTTGATTATTGGCTTACGGTATGAAGATCTCGGCGGAACATAATTAACGTAATGAACCCAGCAATTATGGCCATTGGCATGAGACTAAAAATTGCTAGAATTTTTCCTATTAAGTCACCTGAAATGTCACAAAATATGCAGAAATGTGTTAATTCATCCTAGTAAACTCGAGATCATAACGAAATCATTTTCATGATGTATGCATATTGCATATAAAATTAATCCATTGAACTTACCTCTAGGGTACTCCACATGCGTGAGAGCAAATGGAGTCCAGTCAATCTCAGTTGGGTCAATGGTTCCAGTCTCCATGATTTTGATTGTACACTTTTAAGCGTCCGTTGTAATTAAAAGTAAACTGACTTGCTTAATTTATCAAGTTGGTTTGATTTGGGCTGAAAATAAATCGCACACACAAACAAATTGTTTTAAAGTCCTCAAGTTTAAAGTTTTGCATAAAAACTACTGGATCAACCATGCTCAATAAATTGTCCATTGAAACGAACACTCATGCTATCTTATGTTATCGACTAATCGTAATCGTTGAAATTTTAATGCACGAAAAATGTAAAATTACCAAAATGGTGAAGGGTTACCACTGCGAAGAATCTGTAAACTACTATTACGCAAGAGGTTTGATGTAGTACTTCATTAGACAGCAAATATCTTAGCTGTTAGCTGATTGCGTCGTCCTATGACACACACCACCTCCATTCGCATACTGACAATTTTTCATCTATGCAATAAACGTACCCTTGGTCTGCAAATTAATGTCAGCCAATAGCATTGTTATCTTCTCTGACATTACACAACTTTGTCTAATTTGATATAGCCACATATATTACAGGTAAAAATTTCGATTTGTAAATTACCATAATCATTTCATATGCCTACCTAGTCTAACACATGATAGGCTATCATGATAGCATGTACTATGCTTCATGTGCAAACTGCAAACACATCTTAGCATGCCATGTTTCTGCGTTATAATGATGAACACATTTTAAACGTCTTTTCTTTGCGTCCAAGACATGTACTGTGCACGTAAGCAATCATAATCATTATCATCATCGAAAAATGTATTGCATTGTTGGTTTTCTTTGGTTGGTGGATGCGAGCCCACCACTGACAAATGTTACTGTATATTGTAACCGTGAAGTTAATATTGTGCATTATTAATGTTAGAGTTTGGTTATGTTATTTCATGTGTATCTGTCTGTCTTTTTGATCTCATGTGCCAAATAGAACTAAAACTCGTTGAATCTAAAACAAGGTATTTGTTTTCTTCATGTATCCGAATCATCATCATTACAGAAAGACGAAAAGTTACATAGTTGCATTGGTCTGACGAGCAATCGTAAGAATTTTCTATTTCTGATTTCACCCGTTTTATAGATCTGCTTTTTAAGAATATGCATTGCTTTGGAAAATATGTATTGCAGTGACAGTAAAAGTGTGATGATGGAAGTGGAATGAAATTACACATTCATAATGTAATATATCAAGTATTTAAAATCTAAATGTGTGCAACCAAACAACATTACGCATTTTATTGCGTTCACTCCCTGAGCGTAAGCATTCGAAAACATTATAATGGATTCTGAGAAGTTATGTATGTACTGAGAAGAAAAAGGCTGTAAATTAAACTCAGTTTTTTGTAGGTGAGATATGATGGGGATATAGTGGCTCAATAAGTTACGCACACCAAAAAAGTAAGTGTTCTATCTAACGAATGCACGAATAAACTACTACTGCTGTGACAATCCAAACATCTCATTTTATTGCTTTACTGTGCTTTGGTTTGATGGCAATGTTTGTGCCTTTGTATTGTAACATTGGGATCATTTTGCATATTGTTTAATAACAGCTAGCTACTAATTTCAGTGAAATAACTATTTTTCCGCTTCTATAAATTCACGCACTTCTACTCTGAGTGTGGAAAAGTTTTTTTAAACAGTTATTTAATGAATTAATCAATACATTTTGACTGATAACTTGTAAACAACATCTCGGCAAACAAAACGCTGATGTGTGATATAATATAATATATGACATGCTATGGATTTAATTTTCAGTAATCCGTGTTGATATCAGATTTTATTCTCCAATTCATCTCAAATCTCACGTAAATAATATACCATTGACAATGAACTAATTTAACGCTTAATGATCACTAGTCGCGAAAACAATTTATCTTGATTTGATGCATAATATAGGTATGCACGAGACGGCGATCCACTAAATACACCCATGTACATATAGTAGCATGTATGAACACGCAATGTATGCATAAGTAATTCTTATCAAGCGCATCAAAAGCTACTTTGGAGAAGGAGTCAAATTCAGTGAATATACTTTGTCAAAATCATCAGTAACCACTGCGTGTACGCATTGTCATAAAATGACTTCAAATTTCCTAAGCGAAAACTGCTTATGTGGAAATCATCTCGTGTGCATGTGCAATTCTTTCATACTATTTCATGCTTCTCCGCATGTCGTGCTTTTATTGTTGGTATATTATAATTGTTGTAAGGAATCTTGCTAAAAACAATAAAGCGCATGCACTTACATTTTACACTTTAAAACACACAAGGCGACAATGATAATGCATTACAAACGTAATAATTTGGGTCGAATTTTTCGCTCGTATGCGTTTTTTATTTGAAAATAAAGTGAACATACTTTTGTGTCTGCACAGCTAAACATAATTATGACGTAGGAAAATTAACAATAGCTTTATGAGAAAGTGTCAACTCCATTTCAACAATGTTAACCATGGACAGATGCACTGCCAAGTCAGACTTTCATGTATCATCAAAAATATGGTATAGACCGAGTCCGTAATCACTCTAGCCAAATAAAAGCGCAAATTTTCAGCGCAAATAGCACACTTACATATCAACTATACTTATGATTGTTTAAACAAGAATAATTCGGAAAATTCCTCATTGCATTGTGTATTTTTACCGGTGAAATTTAACCGGTTCATTTATCGCCACGTCAGTAAAACTGCTATGCAAAATTGCTTGTACAAGATGTTTCAGTAAGCAAAACCGACAGGGACAGTGAATCTTTATCATACTTTTAATTCAATGCGCAATGTATTGTACTTGAATTATCAATTAAAAGTCATTCTTCATTTGTCAATTTTATTACCTCCAACCATTTTAACTTTAAGGGGATATAATAGAATATCTTATGTGACACACATGAGAGATTGTCAATTATCGGAACTCGCAAGTATAACCGATTGTTGTGGCTTGGCTTAACCGGCGATTGACTTGTAATAACTAATTATCAAAACATGACAAAGTGACAAATGAAATAAATTTTCCTTTACCTTTTACTTTTTCTGTCTTGTCTCCTTTCACTTTCACTTTACTTATTTCTTTTCTCGTGCGTTACATTTTATGAAACATTAATTAATGCACAATTTCTCTAAATATGAAATGCCCCCGTGTGTGACTGTTAATCTTCACTTGCACATGTGTATTTAAATGGAAGTTAAAACACAATACGCAAATCCCATCAAAATCTTCTGGTAAAAAAGTTGGTTTCCACTACTTTACCAACTCACTGGACGGATAATACTTTATCATTTATAACAATAGTATTTTTTGTAATCGAGTAAAAATACTTTCGCCTAACTATCGACTACATTATAGATAAATGTTCAACTTTGATATCTCAAAAATGCAGTTGAAGTTGCCTTTTATGGATTAATTAGAGCAAACGTCAGCTGCTCCTACTGCAACAGTTTTGTACATGTGGTGTGCACTTCTGAGCAAAATATCTGAGCATAAACCTAACAGGACGAGACAGAAAGTTGTATTTTCCTTGATATAATATTTCTTCCTTCATGTATAGGATTGTATCAACTCTCCACTCTGGAAAAAGAACACTCACGCATTTTCACGAGCATACGATAATACGACAACTCAATGAACGCAAGTTATGCTTGTCTGGTGTAAAAAGAATTAAAAATCCAACCTGAGTGCCTTCAAAGCGGAAGTCAGATTGAAAACAATGATTACGTTGCAATGTTAGTAAATCGTATGCGAGTAATGAAAGATTAGCTTGAATAACAGATTTAACTAAACCATCGACCCTAAAATGTAATCTGTTTTTGTATGCTTTTAAATTTTGTCATGAAAATATGATGATTAGTAAAATGTATGAAATGAATGTCAGTGTTGTCGGTAGTGTGACGTGTGAATGAGGAACAACTCCACTAAACATAAATAAATGTTTATATAAATATGATTCACCAAAATGACTTGAGAAGCTCAGTTGGAAGTAATATTTTAGTTTATATGACAGACAGAAACTTTTGATTGAATGATTCGTTGACTTCATGGCATTTTTCATATTTATAATTGAATCACGCATGAGAAATTTTGAATGGAACAGGTTAAAGCAACATTCAAGCCTCTTGGCCTTGATCCATGAGTATTGATTTGTGCAACAAAATGTAAAAACTTGACATCTGCGTGGAGTAATTTTCTCCTGTGAGTCCTCAGGCTCATCATTTTGAAATCAGTTACGTTAAGCCATATCCCAAGCAAATACTGCATTAGTTGAAGTTTGCTGTTGGAAAAGGAAAACAACAAAAATTGAGTAGCTATGCATGAGTTGGTCTTGGTTCATGGTAGAAATTCATGCTTGATACTGTAGCGTCTTCCTATTGATGTTTCCTCAAGCCAAGCACGCATCACTCTGCGCACCTACTGCACATTGACTTTTAATTACTAATAATTAAATGTACATTGTCTATATCAGTCAGTCACCAGGTTGAGTTTGAAACCTTGACCATTACCATACTATAAAGGATAAATTTTAGTGTCTGTCCATTGTACAGTATGAATGAAATGACACCGTGACTGACGATGCGTGAGATATAATTTTATAAGGTATTGCATAAATATTCAATAAATTTGTACTTACTGACAATAAAATTTGTTAAACCAGCTCTTAAATGGATACGCTAAACAAGTGTGATGCGTTCAGTATTTTCTTGAAGGTTTTCCATTTCCATGCAGTGTATTCTTAAGCATTTAGCACTCGTTTAGGACAAAGAATAGTGTTGGGTTGTGATTACAATAGAAAATTATACATCTTTATTGAGGAAAAATATCGACTTAACGATGGGTGGAATCTTTAACCATTGTTAGAGGAAATAACGCTATGCGCATGAATCTTGTTGCAAACATGCAAAGAAACCCAAAAGTTGGTAAATTAATACTTCCATCCAATTTCATCATATCCTACATTATGATCTCGAATTGATAATACAGACGATGTAAACTTTGTAAGTTCGTTTTTATTCCAAACCGTAAACAAATTTAATTTTTACCAGCATCATGATATACAAAATTAAGCGAAGAATACCACCTCTATATCTCTATTATTATAGCAAAATCTATTCCCCATAAATTTGTATGAACAAACTCAAAAATTCTCAAGAAGCCCCTCAAAGTTATCTTGAGGAAAATGTCATGCACAGCAAAGTTAATATATTATAAGACCCCGATGATATAATTGTTGTTTTACCCCTAAAGACCTTTATGGTTTGTTGGAATTCAGTCAATGAATCGAGTAAAATTTCGAGCAGCTCTATCAAAAAACTCCTTGTTATGGTTGTAATAAGACTTTAAAAACAGTTCCTCTTGCTGTTCGATATTCAGTGTTTTCACATCCTCCTCTTTAATCTGATGCTCTTTCAAATCTGTTCTCACTTTTCGTAAATCATAATCATAATCGTCCGTGTCTGTTTCCGGTGTTGGCTGGGGTGGAGGGGGAGGTCTTGGAGTGGTACTACTTGCTGCTGCTTGTGCCTGCGCAAGTGCAGCTGCTGCTGCGGCGGCTGCAGCTTCCATCTCTTTCTGCAATCTTTGCTCTTCTGCAATTCTGATAGCCTCATGTCTTTCATCTTCGTATGTATCCAAAATCATTTCAGCTCCTTTTTCTCCAACCATTATTGTCGGCGCATTTGTCTGAACAGAAATAGTGATATCATTGTAAAAATGGAGAGCTTTGTAGTTTAAAAATGCTGCTTCGTGCTATCAATATCAACTCGGAGGAAAAGGAAAAACTTACATTACTGTATGGACGAGAAGAGGCCAAGTACATTTTTAAAAAACAAAAAAAAACGCAATCTTTCTTATTGTATCAGTTAATAGGGGAATCTGTAGAAGCATATTGCATGCTTACCCTACTACAACAACCGGGATAACAGATGCATCAATAACGCGAAGTCCTTCAATGCCAATGACGCGAAGCTGAGTGTCAACCACAGCATCCTTCGAATCATTTCGTCCCATGCTACAAGCACCAACAATGTGATGAAGCGTTACCGAGAAATGCGTAGCGTAACACTCCCAGTACTCATCTGTGCGGAAGGGAATGTTTTCACAACCTGGGAAAGGAATTTCTGTAAAATGTCCTTTGTACTTTGCAAATGCCCTTGTTTTCTCCACCAAGTCTACCGCCTTCTTAATCCCTTCAACAAGGATGTCTAAATCTTCCTGATTGTCTAGATAGTTAGGGTCAATCAGCGCAGGAGTATATGGATCTGTATTCTGTAGCTTAATATCTCCTTTAGCTTTAGGTCTGCCAAGAGACACAATCTGGAGAAAACTGTCTTTCCCAACAGCGTGAGCCCAATATTTTTCAAGTACACGTCTCTTCACCCCAAATCCTCTCGCAAAATCCCTTGCAAAACTTTCTCCGACTGAAACCCCAGCTAGGATTATTTGAACATCGGGCCAATCGGGCTCTCCTCTTGCTTTCGCATATGAAGATGCAAAAAATCCCATGGCTTGTGTGCCAGTTGTCGTTAGAATACCTCTACCTTGCACAAAAAAGTTGGCAATGTTGATGGATGTAATGTCTCGTTCAATGCTAAATGTTATGGGTTGGTTTACAAAGAAGGGCCCTAAATACGCTGATATATGGTCCTGCAAGTTTTTACCCACGGGAAGATCGGACCTTACTTCAATCTAAAAGCATGTTTCATAAGTAATGTAAATTAAGCTTTCTAAGCACAGCAGAATGGCTGGAATTAACATTGGCAGTTTTAAACCACGACTGCAAGCATATAATCTCAGGTTACGCATACCCCAAGCTCTTGTAAATGCTGTTTCGGACCAACACCAGACAGCATTAGCAATTGTGCACTCGTGATTCCTGCCGACAAAATAACCTCTTTATTTGCATAAGCGTATTCAGTTTTTCCGTGCCAGTCATACTCGACTCCATACGCTCTTTTCTGTCCGTCGATGAGAATCTATTTTCATCCAACATAGACAAAAGTAGTTGAGGTTTGTTCCACAGTAATAGCTCTTAATTATAGTTTTTCCGCTGAAATTTTCCTTTTACCTTCTTGACAAATGCGAATTGGCGAATTGTAATCGTCTTTTCCAAATTGAGCTGTGCTTCCTCTATAAATCCAGGAAAGATCCCATGCCTTCTACCATTCTTGATTGGATAATAGATTACATCAAAGCCTGGGAATACATCAATTTCATTATAGTGCAATGCAACGAACAATATTATGCAATTCGATTTTATTCTGCAGTCTCATCAATGCAGCAAATCATTCAATTACCTTCAGTAAAATACCCATTCAAATCTTGACGTGGATATCCCAACTCGTTAGCAGCTTGCACGTAAATCTCCCCCATTCCAGTATACTCTGGTAACGATATTCTCAATGGCCCGCCCGTTCCATGCGTACGTGCTGTAAAATCAAAGGCATAGTGTATCGAAATTTTTGACAGTCATTGACCCATATTGGCTTGCAATACATATAATTGCTTACTTAAAATACGAGTCGAGTATATATCAAATATATCTTTTAACCTATTCTTACGGGTTGGTCTGAAACTTTTTCTGTAGCTCAACTGTGTTTTATATCAAGTTTAGTTAACGTGTGTGCTTTATTTTTTGGGGGATCACTAACAGCAGAATTTTGCACATACTTAATAGTTCAGGCTTACATTCACTGGTTTAATTACAACATGTACACACTTGCACTTATTTCTTAAGTTAACAAGATTTTAAAACCTATTCCTGTAAGAATTATTTGGTCTCACCGTTTTGCCATCTGCCATGAAAATCCTCCGTCTTCCTAAAAAATGGAAGAAGATTCGCATAATTCCATGCAGGGTCTCCTGTTACGTTAGCCCAATTGTCAAAATCCCTAGGATTTCCTCTCGACTGGATTAAAAAGTTAAGGTTGCTTGTGCCTGTATATTTTGTATCAATAAATTGTTTTGTAAAATCACGCAAATTAGTCACAATATCCGCAATCCGCACTGTGTATCGAACAAAGAAAAAATTGTGTTCAAAACGCCTATAAAAATTACCTCCCAATCCTTTTCCTTGTGACCAGTGAGATTTCTATTTGAGCAACAATAACATAAATATTATAACGTAACGACTAATTGTTGCGAAAATACGTTATTAATTGCAATACTAAGTTTTCAAGACTAAACTAACGTTATGGGGCAGTCCGAAACAGGAGTACTTTTGAGGAACTGTCTTATGTTTCCAATCAATTTCTAAATGAGTAATAGAAACATAAAGTCACGATGTGGACTACCTGCTCTGCTCTATATCTTCCAACTTATTTCTGCATATTATAAACTTTAGGAGTGCAATAATTTTTTTAAACCTGGATAGTTCAGCATAAGAAGTGACATGGCAGGAATTGTTTGCATGGGATTGATTCTTCCACCAGCCTCAAGAAGTAGAACTCTATAATATTGTGATAGCCTACTGGCAACCACACCTCCAGCGGATCCTCCGCCAACTGTATGTCAAATGCCATAATATTTAGTTTTAATTTACATGGTTAATTTATCCCTTATGTCAATAACCAGGTTGTATGCGATTATGTAGTCATTAGTTCTTTGCACACCAACTGCACTTACTAATAATAAAGTCGAAGGTATCTCCACTATAATCCCAATACGTTGCCACCCTGTCCATAAATTTCATATAGGAACCCCATCGGTTTAAATACAAGGAGAGAGATGCTAAGACTGTCCGGTTCAAAAAAACATGAAATAACAAATTTTAGAACAAATTAACAGTCATATTTGATCATTTCCTCACCTCCAGCCACGATGGCCGGTGTCCACACCAAAGGATCAGGGGAAATTGGCCGCATGCGCATAACTTGTTAGTCACTAAACCACTACTGTTTATGACTCCACGATTTATAATGCATGAGTTGACTAGGAACTTTCTCTAGAGCTTTCGTAGGATGTTAATCACTTTCCCTTTTCACTCTTTCCCTAATCAGATCATTGATATTTTGTACCTGATACACCTTATACCTTGTTGATCGGATTACGAACGCTTTTGTTGTGCTAGCATGTATAGTAATCTTAATGAAACTGCACCACGAATATTCGGTGGAATGAGATGCGTTTGAGCGTAGTTTACGTTATCCCGTCGAGAAGCGAAACATGGAGGTTGTCGGTTAACGGTAAGTGCATTAGATTGTGAGCTCACGTCATACAGGCCTTCTCCATGTTTTTCAAGAGTTACATTTAATCACAGTACGTGCTTAGTGCTGTTACATTACCTTACTCTTATGGATTTAGAATTAATCAACATCTGCTGTGTTTCATTATCATTCATCATTGTAATCAAAAAACCACAAGTGTCAATAAACTTTGAAAATGTTGGTATATTTGATTTTGATGCATTCATTTTATCGCACAAATAAGCATTTTACCTTCATCATCTTTAGGTAAGAATATTATTGCGTAGGTAGAACTTTTACTTCAAACCAACTCTATATAAGCTTTATCAGAACATCCCCGGAAGAACGCTAAATCAGTGAGAAATGTTATATGTGTATCCTTACTTTTTCTTGCATAAGTGAAATATACATATATGACATGCATAATTTTTTGTGGATTCCAGCATAATAACTGATGAAAGTTGTATTGTATGTAGGTGTAGAGAATCTCATTGTACATTATGTAGTTTTTATGTAGTAGTTAAGTAGTTGCAGAAATCGCCTACGTGTAATTCTTTTGTAAACAACAACAATCATGTCATTTTATTATTATTCATCATTACAACCACATGTAGTCCATACTTATACATATGTAGTGGATATTTTAAAAATTTTAAATTATATAATAATAATCATGGTTATTATAATTCGGTTTCCTACGTCTTATAAAAATTTTAGTTCCTAAATCTTTGTCTCTTATGAATTAAAGACAAAGGGCATCTACGCCTGTTTGTAGAAGTAGTAGCAGTTCTCGTTGTTTTACTATTATATATTTAGTTAACCAAAATTAGTTGAGATAATACTCATTTTAACCGACCGAGTAACTTCAATAAACCATTTGACATGTGAACGTATTGAATGTTTTATGCAATAACATAGTACTTATAGGAGATATACACAGATTTGTTAGATTATTGAATAGTACTAATCATTTAAAAGCATCTCAACATAATAATGACGAAGAATTTTCATTCCTACTAATAAACATGTACACGTAATTATGAGACACTTTAGAATTTAATTATGCGTTAAATTATTGTTTGTATAAATGCCGTAGTATTGCGTAGAATGGCGACTTTCTAACCATCCAAACCTTCCATACAACTGGTCACAAACCAAGGCAAAAATCTTATTCTTTTCCAAAATATTTATGATCCCTGCGTACCGTCGTTCCAAAAATTGGCTGACGTTTGTATATTCGTTTTGAATATATAAATTAATCATGATACAAATGTTAATAATAAATTATTACTTTTAAGTAAATACGGGTAAATAATATCTCATTGACATTTTATTTACAATAAATATACAGTAAAACAAAAGCTTTAATAGTCTAACTAGTTATGACGTTTATAAATATTGCTCATGCGAAGTAAAAAGAAAGAAACCGGGTACAGCACGCTTTCGTGAACGCTTGAGACATTCGTTTCATGAATAATTATTATTTAAACTTATGCGTACGTTAATTATTACTTATTAGTTTTGTTAACGTATTATACTAAGACAGGAGTGTGTGAATGACAACTCTGAAAATCAATATAATTCTTTTAAATCGCGAAATCGATTTTCGTGTATGCATTTTCATTTTCATCATACAGTAATAGCCAGATTTGATTTGCACCCACATCTCAAATAGTCGCTAGTTTGTAGAAAATCACAAATAAACTCAATTGAGATGTTCACGAAACTCGACCTTACTTAAGGATAAGTTTACTTTAATAATGATTATTAAATATATATTTATAACGCTTCCAGTCGCAATGGCACACTGCCTCAGGTTAACATATTTTCCCACTATTAATAAAATTATTTTGAACAATTTTGGTTTGTGAGAATGTAAGTTCAAACAACTCATGAAAAATAACGCTTGCTTTCATTTCATTTGAAATTTTGACTCAATAAATATGTAGCTTATATTCACAAATTACATAATCTGATCTAAACAATAAAATTTCAAGTAAATACAAGCTTGACTAATGATTTTATCGATCAATCAAAAAAAAACATCATAATTTGGAAAAAAAACAGTAACAATAAGTGATAGATAAGTGATACTGATGCTACTACTGTCGGTATGTATGTAATGAAACCTTCCGAAATTGCTTTCCATAATATCTATCCTGTGATTTCTGTTATGTACATAATGTTATATTCCAATGACAATGTAGTGAGTAATTAATACAGTGGTGAACATAGGTATAATGTTTACCTTTTTTAAATGTCTGGGGAGCTTGATAGTCCCTGTCACGATAAACGGGAGTATAAAGCGTTCTAATGATTAATATATATCAACTACAACAAACGCAAGGCAATAGGATCGTACTTTATAGATCATCGTAACATTTTAAGTATTTTGGTTTGGTAGAAAAATTATTTTTTAAGTTCTAATTTATAGTGTGTGGTACTCAATTGATTGATCATGAAATACATACGTACCTTGAATAAACGGTACTGTATATCTGAGACCAGTGCTATCTAAACTTCACATTACATGTATTGTTCAAAATTTCACATAGAAAACAATTAATGTCATTTTAAAAGTTACCGAGAAACTCTACTTTCACGAGGAAATATCGAGTTTGAGCCTGGAGCGGTTCAAAAACAATATATTTCATTAAAGTTAGGTTCCAGTTTCGGTCGCTGGTAATGAATGTATTTTAACGGTATCTTAAATTAAAAAGATACGAACCGTTGAAAGTTTTGGTACATTATATCCTAATGCCTTACATATTAATAATTACTGGTTGTGTTGTATATATACAATCAAGGCCTACGACATGTATGACACATTTTATAAGGACATCGATGATTATGTTAGCACAACTTGATTATGACATAATGCTTACTTTATGCCTAGCTCATACTACTGCAAGTATGATTAACAAAGACGATAAAAGTTCTATGTGTAAAGACAAAGACAATGCACACACAACACACCTTTTCCAGATTTGTTTTTTAGCATGTTTCCTGTTCTTAAAAATTGATTTCTTTCAGAAAATTGAGATTAGCTATAATAACAATTCCATAAGATACAAAAATGTGCTTATAACTTATAGATTGTAATGCTTACGATTGCAATGCAATCGTACAGCTCACATTAAGCACATAGCACTGAAAAATTTGAATAATAATATATACCTAAGCTTTTCGACTGTTGCGCACTACTCCTATAATATGTAACAACCTATTTCTGCGATATAGATTAATATATTAATTTACCAATTCTACGCCTACCTGTGTCTACAAATACAAATTACTGGAAACTTGTACTCATCTCTTCTAGCAGCTAATTAATGCAGTCTACACAGCTTTGTTCATATATTGGCTCGCAATTTCTAAAAGCACTTTATTGTATTTCATTATTCTAAAGCTTAAATATTTTTTTTTACAATATTTTCACTCTAATTAAATTATAGTGTCTGGCTGCTTTTCAAATTATTTACATCATACAAATACATTTAAGGTCATTGGACATAATATTGTGTTTACTCTATTAGCTACATTTGTGAATATTACAAAAAATAATTACTTTGAATTTTCTGATTTTTCATAAACGGTTAACATAATCAGTTGTTTAGCTGGTTTGATTCTGTAAATGGGCACTAGAGAAATCGGACTTACAAAATTTTATTTTAGTTACGGGTGGAATTTCCTGACGGCTGGCTACCTTTGAGGAGATTTATTTTTAACCGGGATAGAGAGAGCTTATGGAGAAAGTCCAGAGATTTTTTTCTCTTTTCACTCTTTGTACAATTTTTCTATTGGGCATGTGCAGCTTTTTCAAGACTTTAGTGTAACTGTTTGAAACAATCACGGCTTAAAAGTGGAGAGTCATTTAACATTTTGAACACGAATCAAGTATAACCAAAGCCTGATTGATGAGATAGATTTCCAGCATCCGCAATACTCTTCTATTTTGTAATTCTGATTTCTGAATACTGATTTGTACAATTTGTTCTGTTCATTTTAATACACAATGACAACACACCTATCATATAGTCAGGCGACTTTATCAAGCCAGAACATTCATTTTCGATTCCTTTCTTCTTGAAGCTACCTCGACTTTTTCTTTATTGCATCAAAAATTGCATATCATCTCATTTATAATATTGCTAAAAGGATTTTGGAAAATTATAATGGGAACCGGGAAGAATTTAACATTTTCAAAAATAAATTTTAACAATATAGACGGCATCAAATCGACGATTCAGTTTTTATGCTGGATTGGATTTTAACTTGATATCTAAAAACCCTAACCTACAGTTACAATTTTAGGTTGTAGTTTGGAATATTTTCATCTTCGGCATCACTAAAAATTTGCATATCAGAGTGCAACAAACAGGAATCAACAATGAAACTACCATATTATCCCTCATTGCCTAATCAATGGCCACTTAATAGCAAACAGCATAATATTTTGCGACTTAGTAAAAACATTTCGTACATTAACTATATATGTATTTACAATGCTAAAAAATTCTGCGTTGAAGAGTTTTCGTCAAGGACAAACAGCAACATTAACAGCACACGGTACAGTAACTCAAAATAGGTTTGCTTTATAGGTGTATTTAAAATAGTTTCGTGTTAAACTGGCATTTTTTTAAGGGAAAACTTGCGTATTCGTTTATGAATTTTTTTAAAGGCTGAAGGACCAGATAACGAAAGACTAGGTCTACGACACACTTCTTCAGAATGCTCTGGCCATTTTGTTGTACCTTCAATAATCGTATCGTTGTATAAATAAGCATTTAAAATTTAAGTGTTAATAATAGGAGTTAAAGCAAACATCAGAAAAATTAATATTAATACTCATGATAAAATCAGCTTACCCCCTACTGACTTTAAATTGAAGATTTGCATTATTTGTATCATTTGCATAAATATTGTTTCATTTTCACTTAATTGCTTGGTGAGTTCAAATTAAATTAACATAATGATACAGAATTAGCTAAAATAAAAATGAAAGTGATTGAACAATTTTGTTAAGCCGAAACGGTTTCAACCATAGTTTTTTTGATTATTTCCCCGAAATTTTCCGACAGCCCATCTTCATCAGAGGAGCTCTTCTCCCCCTCACCTTCGGCGGAGTTTGCTTTGTTACTGCTGGCTTCTTCCATCCTGTTCATTTGTGGCATCTGCTGAAATACTTTGCTAGAAGATTTGTTCCCTTCTCCATTTACGCAGTCGCCATGAACAGGGACATCACAGAATGGCTCCAACTTTCCATACTGTCCTAAGTTGAGGTCCACGTATCCAGGAAGCATATGACCACTTGTTGACCCATCCATTAAGTTGTTCCCACCTTGATGGAATCCAATGGGACTGATGTGTTGCTGCTGCGTGGATGGTATTTGTTGGCACATTGGTTGCTGGGGTGGTTGCGCGCACATTGGATGCTGCTGCTGTTGAGTGGATGAAGTGTAAATGCAACTACTAGGAACTCCGGCGTTAGCATGGGTATGATTATGATAACCATTTAGAAAATCTGACGGTTTTGTCGATGAGTATATGTCTTGAGGAGTGGGAGGGGCAATCAGGGCCATGGGAAATTGGTGTTGAGGATCATGCTGCTGCCTGCCATATGGCTGGGGATGCTGCTGATAAGGTGGATGCCCCATTTGGTTGACGGTAGCGCTGTGCCCATGATAGTCCCCATGATTCACATTGAAGTAGTCCGATTCAGGGTAGACATTTGCTGTATGCATTTGCTGCTGCGGGACATGGTTACCTTGAAAGTTCATTCCTATTTGATTTACCGTATGCATCGGCGGCCCAATAGCAGGTTGGAAACGGTTGGCAGCATCCCCACTTTCATTGGAAAAATCATCGCTGTTCTCAGAGTAAGAGTCGTCCCTGAAGCTGGAGTAGAGATCCAGGGAATCTTCTCGCGAACGTAGCTCCTCATGTGGTGCAAACCCATGATCAACGACAGCTGATGCAGGGTTGATACCATCCATGCTGACGGGAGGACGAGCTCCATAGTGAACGTTGGTGAAGCTTCCAGCATTCACACACGACTCGACTTCTATTCCAACGTTAAAAGAAACCTCACGGACGAGATTCCCATTGTATTTGTACGGAGCGCTTCCATCCTGCTGTGGTTGCTGCTGCTGTTGTTGCTGTAGTCTACCTAAAGATTCTTCTGACTTGTAATAGCCTCTGCTGGAAGGGTCGTCTGGAATGCTGTGAACAATCTCATTTCCCCAGTGAGGCTGCTGCTGTTGTTGTTGTTGTTGTTGGGAGCAATGGGCTTTGAGCTGTTGCTGCTGAGGGATATGGTGATGGAGATGTGTCGCTGCTGTTGGTTGAGTTGTCATCATGTAGTTTGTTGA